>JAOEHY010037806.1:0-19177 GCA_025447955.1 Psilopsiagon aurifrons
TATCTCAACCTGTGGGAGTTGCATTCTTTAGATTCTCCATGTAGCAAACTGCGTGGCTGATTTACGGCCTAAACCACGACAACCAGCTACCAGTAAAGAGCAGATACTGTGAGATACAGTTTCCTATTTGGGACTAGCCGAGATCAGTTTATGCCACATCTGTATACAGAGCAGATAGTTGCAGTCAGACATAACTGCACTGTCTTGTAAAAGAACCATTGATATAGAAGGACTTTGTCTGTTTCGTATGAGGCTGTGACCTGAGATTGAGTGCAGCCTGGGATTCATAGCCAGCATATAAGCTCTCTCTCATTGGACTCCTCTTAAATACAATACACAGAGGAAGGAGCTCATATATGATAACTATTTGTTAGGCAGAGATTCTTTCAGTGTAAGTGCTACCCATATTTTATTGATCAGATATCACTTGAAGTTGACCACTGCCCTCATTTTGATGCACCATGGTCCCATGCAGAAAACAAATCTGGTTTGCAACTCAGGAGTTTTTTGAAGTCAGACGTAGGTCCAGTTTGCCTCTGGTTCACAGGTCCAAGTACCAGCCACAGGGCATCCCATCAAACAGGCAAGCCAGGATAAAGAACTGTTAGCATGTCAGCCAAAAATTATGTAGAATTACAGATAGACAACCAGCATGACAGGACAAGGTGTGCCCTTAGCAAGTTAAAGTAGGATAACAAATAAAGATAAGTGCTTGATACATCAGATATTTGACAGACACAGACAGATTGTCTGTGTCTCTCAGACAAGAGGGCCAGCAGGAACATTTTGAAGTGTGACAAAAGCAAATGTAAAGGGTTGCACATGGGATGGACTAACTCCATGCAGCTGTACAGGATGGAGGCCAGCTGGATTAGGACCAGCTCTGCAGGAAAGAACCTGATGTTTTTAGTGAAATAAATTAGAGATCTATGATTCTACATTTTTAGTGAACTAAAAAGCTAAAAGTTAGCAGAGTGACTTGTGGCAAAAAGCATGTCGGGGCCTCAGTGTGCCAGCAGGCTCTGTTTTCTCTTCCCCTCGCTTGTAGCTGAACTGCATTTCCTCTGGCACAGTGATCTGGGATTATATTGCTATGAAAAAAAGCTATGTGACAACGGCATTTGGAGGACACTCTCTCTTCCCCCAAGAGCCGAGGCCCTCAAGCTTGCTTTATAGCTGCACCTGCTCCATGCCCAGCTAGACACTGACCTGCGGCCTCCCCTTCATGCCTTGACACCACAGCTGCCCCATCACTGCAGCACTGCCTGGCAATCAGAGTTATTGGCAGCAAGCAACACATGAACAGGCAGGAATGAAGCCAGCAGAAAATGCAGCCAGTAAGAGGTGCAGTGCATACAGGTTGAAATGAAGGAAATCAACAGTTGAATGCATGGAAACCTTCTTTAAAGGAAAAAAGCAAGCACAGGTTGCCAAAAAAAGTTGTGAAATCACTTTTGTTAGAAAACAAAGCAAAATTTACCCAGTAAAGGGTGCAACCAACACGAACTAATTCTAACTGCTTTGTGAAGAGAGATGGACTAGATGAACTTCAGAGGACAATTACAGACTGAGCTAATCTATGTTTATTTGAGTTAAGGACTGTCTTGGCTGTCAGTTGCTCTACAGAGATTGACTGAGGTCAACGTGAGATGCAATTAGCCGCACAGAGGTCATTCAAGGCTAGCCAGTTTCACTGTACGACCAGGTCAACCTCAGAGCCAAATACCTATGCAAGGAGTCATGAAAGGTCAATCACAACCCTTACTTCCTGCCTAGTAGGTCATTTAAAGTCTAACTTAGACTCAGTGGATTTCATGGGTACAGTATGAGGTCTACCTTGATATCAATTCAAGGTGAAAACAGACCTCCTCTCTTATCCAGCAATCATCTGGTTAACTTGAGATGCAACCAGTTGACAGTGGGATATTTGAGATCAGCAAAGTCCTTGTGTGCTTCCTAGGAGTCACTTGAAATAAACCTGAGTTCCATTTAGCTCCCTACAGATCCTTTCAGGCCAAGAGTCTGCTTTTGCAGCCCAGGGTCATTTGACATCAACATAAGAGACCCTTACCTATTTGGGGATCACTCAAGGCAAATTATCAGCCCCCATTTCCTCCTTACAGATCATTTGAAATTACCTTAAGATACAGTTAGAGGCTCTCATCTGAGGTTAACATGAAACCCAAGTACCCAGATGGGGTAATCTGAGATTAAATTAGAGTCAATTAATCTGCCTGTGATCACTGGAGATCATCATAGCTATAAAGGGAAGGTCATCTGAGGTCAACCTGAGGGCAAATTAACCTGTCTGGAGCGAGGTTTAGCTGACATCACCATGAGAACCAGGTATACGCAAGGTGTTGCCTGAGGTCAAGTAGGCTCTTGTTTAGAGACCAGGAACATCTGAGGTCAATTTGACATCCAGTTACCTCCACAGAGGTCCTTTAAGGTCAACACTGTTCTCAATTGGAGGAAGAGCAATCATTTAAGGTCAGCTTGAGAATTAAACAGCAGAGGTTCACTTGAACCTTGTCAACCACAGAGCTTGTTAGGGTTCATCTGAGGTCAGTATAGCCAGTCCTTAGTGCCTAGAGGTCATATAAGGTAACCTGAGATCCAGTTAATTGCTTAGTTTGTCATTTGAGATCAACCTGGACATCATTTTATTTGTAGGAGTCATTAGAGGTCAATCACAGCCTTTGTTTCCTGTCTGAGGTCATCTGAGTTCAAGCTGAAATGCAACTCCCACTGCAAGGTCATCTGAGGTCAACCCTGATGGTTGTTGCACAGATAAATTCAGGGAAACATGAATTCTAATTACTTATGGGGGTCATTTGAGGCGCAACTGCTCCTTGTTTGAGCCCAAGGCTCATCTAAGTTCAGCATGCTAGGAAATTGGCTAAAATGTGTCACCTGAGAACAACATAATATCCAGTGATCTGCTTGGGGTCCATCTAAGATCAACGCTACTTTCATTTTGTGCCTGGGGTCATCGAAATTCACCTTTACACCCAATAAATTGCCCAGGAACATCCTAACCTTGGTTTCATTCCACAAGTTATGTGAAGTCAAATTCAGAAATGATTAACCCGCATGTGAGCCATCTGAGATCAACCTTAATTCCAGTTAGCTACCCAAAATTATCATTTGAGATAAGTCTGCCCTGCTTTGGTGCCCAGAGTTTACTTGGAGTTAATCCACACCACTCCCTTAGGGTCACTTGAGGCCAGCCTTAATCTGGTTAATAGCACAGGGGTAATTTGTGGATGCCTCTAGCTTTCACTTGTTGTTATGGGGTCTTTGAAAACCACCTTGGGCCTCCCTTGCTCTCCTTCATCAGTTACTGTGTACTAAGGACCTCTACATTTATGCTCCCCAGTCCCTTAATTTGATGCACAGAAGATATCTAAGATCCATTTTAGGCCTCTTCTCTCTTCACTATTTTGTGGCCATATTCTCCTGCTATACTCTGCTAACATTCCTCACAGGTCAACCCCAGTCCTTTTGTGGTTCTCAAAGATTGAGAGTGGTCACAGCTCTTCTGTTTATTATGGCTATTTAATCTCAGTTTAGGCCTAACATGCAGGGGTTGCCTCAAGAGTTCAAGTACTTCGACAGATGGGTGGCAGGCTGGTATAATCTGTAGTCATCTACTCTTAATTTGTTCAACAGCAAGTTGAGCTCAGTTGGATCCAACACTCTCACTTTGCTGCAGGTTCAGGGGAGGTCAGCTACCGGTTTGATTTAAGGCAATCTATATAGCTTGAGTTTAATCTCAACATTTATATTCTGTTTAGCAGTCACCTCAGCTGAAATCCACACTTTGTATTGTGGAAGATGGTTACAGTATGCTACCTACTAACCCAAGTTGCTCTGCAGAAGTTATCTGAAATTGAATATTCTTCTTATTTCTTGGGTAGAATCTTACAGCCTGACCAAATTTCACTCTCCAGTGTATTGTGAGGTTAAGGGTCAATGCTGATTTAATGGAGTAATGTGCCCTCATTTACATGACATGACAGTTTGCTGACATTTTCAAAGGTCATTTAATACTTCAAATTTTATAGCAGGGGTGAACTGTGGAAAAGACCACTTTTTTCATCATGAAGTGAGAAACTCTTGTTGAGACCGGGCCATTCAGATACACACAAATGATCTGCTTTGGGAAAGCCTGTCCATGCTACAGACCACAGACACAAGATGATGTTAGCAGTATCTCCATGAGATTAGAGTTCAGCTGGGTAAAATAGCAGGAGAAAAGCTCAGAAGTCAGAGATTGCTCTCTGTGCCTCAACCCCCGTCTACTTCTTCCCCTCCCTTCTCCTCATCCTTTTTCATTTTCTCCTCCATTCTCCCACCCACAGATATACTGGACTGCTTGCGCCATGTCTGCACCTAAATCATATTTGTTCAATGACAACCTGAAAAATGGAAGGTTTTAGCCATCTACCTAAATCCTTGACACAAAGAACACAGACTTTCTGAGGCAACAAAGTCACTGCTTTTCTGCAGGACTTTTTATAATTTTTCTTCTGTCTTTAGCACTTCATCACAACTGAAAACCAACATCTAAGTGGACAAAGGTTATTTAAAACACTAGTATTTGCTCTGTCCTGTTTATTTGTTCTGCCCTGCAAACAGAACTGATGAAGCCACGCAGGCAAATGAACAGAGCATTGCAACTGTTTACAAACACTTCTATATCATAAAGAAAAATAGCTTTTGTTCAGTTTTATTTTGACATTTTTCTTCCCCAGCAACAGTTGCCATAAATTTGGGGATCAAACTGTTTCCCAGAATAACTCAAGATCTAACAAGTACACCAAAGAAAAGCTGAAAAGCAGTAACAGGTCTAGCAACAAGTCAAGGGGTAACAACTCTGGTGAGATCACAGTTGATGTAAAACCCTGGGTCACTCAAGACAGGCTTTTCTTTATTTCTGAGATGACTTTTTCAAGCAAGAAGTGACTGGCATCAACGTGCTAAGAATGGAGGACAGATAGAAAAGGTAGTTGACACAAAATAAAACATTTGAAAACATCTGACAATGAAGTCAATGGAATATGACTTATTTATATCAGTTCCTTGTTTACACTACTGCCTGTATATGCTTTTTACATCACAGATCTAGAATTACGATAAAAAATAAGACTGCCATGTTAAAGGGATGATATTTACTTTTTCGTAAATCAGCACCAGTGATTTGGTCAGTAAATAAGTTTTCTAAGAACTTAGCATGCAATTCAGAATAAATCTAGAGCGCATTGAACATTGATTAAATTATGATCTAATAAATAATAAAACCAGCTCACAAAATGTTTACTCCCTGCTTCCATAACAAGAGATTTTTACTTATAGGACCAGTGTAGAAATATTCTTGCTTCAAGCATACTGACTACAAGATTAGAAACTAATGCTACTAGATCATTAAAACAAAAGCAGCGCTGGCCACCACATGAGAAATTAATCCTTGTTTATTATTTGGAGATTAAAAATAAAATTAACTGCATTATTTTCTGTATGTTACTTTCACCTATTTCCCTTAGTCCTTGGAAACATAGTAGTTCTTTATACACCTGTCAAGAACAGAAACATTTTGAAAATGCTTTTTTATTCTTTTGAAACAATATGGAATGGATTGACAAAACCACAACAAATATAAATCCATTTCTAGAAAACAGAGATGCAATATCCCTTCTGTCTTTATTGCACTAACAATAAATGAATAAGCCCGAATATACCACAACTATGAATAAAATGAAAAAGGCCTTCCTGAGCATGAGGTTTGCAATTTCTGAATATTCTTCATGTTTAAACGACATCTCCACTGCAACAGCTGCCACAAACACATTTTGCTTTGAGTAATCTCAATTGAATTCCTAAGTTTCTTTTAAGCTCATATTACAATGTGAGTTTATAAAAACTTTGGTTTCAATTTTTTTTCCCCAGAACTTTAGTGCCTGACTTACTTGAGCAAAGTAAGCAGGACTTCTTTTCCTGAACCCACCAGAAGTATAAAATAAACTCCTGCATGTGCTTTTCAGCAAAAACAAACATTGAAATTAATAATCAGAAAAACCTGCAGTTTCAGATGCAAGATTTCCTCTTCTACACTAGCTGTCAAGCAGCTAGAGAAAGAACCCTGTCCTGCACACCCCTCATTCCACATGCACCATCATTTTAGTTTGTGGCTTGTCTGTCAAAGGCTGCTGGGTTTTTTTCTTGTTTTCAGTGGCATGGGCTTCATTCAATCTGAGGTCAGTATGTAGGCATCAAAAGACAATCTAAAGAATGCATTGAATTTGTAGTAAGAAATACATTAAGGACTCGAAATAAAAACAACTTGACAAACTATTTTAATTATAACTCATTACTGAACTGTGACAAAGCTGGGAGGGGGTCTTTAACCAAATATTCAGATCTACAGTTTAGTACAATGAGAATCAGACCTCCCCAATAAAATGCAAAAAAAAAGGTGAGGAAAAATTAATCAGCAGCAGAACCATTGGAATTTTTCTGCTTAGTGTCTCCACGAATGGAAAACTTACTGCTAGCATATGAGTACATAATGGAACAATTCCTTCTCTTCTTGTTTCATCACATTAATATTTCATACCGAGTGAAATTAAGTATTGAACAAGTTTCTATCAGCGATATTTTAACACAGATTAGTATCTTGCAAGGATGCCCCATTCAAGGAGAACTGTAGGTAGTAGGTAACTTCATTAATAATAACATGACTGAAGAAGATGAATCTACACTGATGAGTAGATGAGTCTACTCTAAGAATTCTCACAAATATTACTATTAATGGAGAATCCACTCACTCTTGAAGGCAACAAGGAGGGCTGTCAAGAAAAGATCACCAGAAGTATGACTTGTGTATATCTTCAAAACTTTAAAAGAAAAAAGAGGTGCTCAGCCACAGGTTCTGTGGAGTTTATTTTTAATGTTATATATATATGCGTTCAGAATTTATGGAAATGATTGAAGAAATAACACTATCAGGACAAAGCTTAAATTGTCCTTGCTTTAAAGATATGTGTCATTTAATTTCACTGAATTTTTGAAGGCATACTTACAGTTAGAGATCCTGTACAGAAAGTTCTGTCGTTAAAGTACATACGTATGCATGTAAGTCCGTATCTCCATAAAGCCAAATTTTAAGAGGATAATCACTGCAAGCAGAACTACTACCTTACCAGCAAAGGAATCAAAATCCACCATCTTTCTGTAGAGACCCAGTTAAACAATCTATTTCACAGACAGCCTAAACCTTCAGATACACAGAATTGCTTCCAAAAAAGACAAAAGGAACTACATTTTTTGCAAAATTAATAGCACATTCTAACAGGGAGAAATATGAATAGTATATTCTAACAGGGAGAAATTAATTTTGGCAAAATGAATAGTATATTCTAAGAGGGTTTTCTACAAAAATAATCTTGTGAAACTATTTTTAAAAAGGTAAATTAAGAAAAATCTTCCCAGGGTGCTCACAGGAACTAGCATCACAGCTGAACTTACTGTGAGTGATTATTTGTATGCCATCTTCAATACCATAATCAATATGAAACTGGGATCGTATAACTTTCAATCCCTATGCGTACATCGACATTTTCTACCTATAAAAAGTTAATGATAGATCATAACAAATGGCTCCCTTATGCATTAAAGTTTACTATAGCTGTAGTGGAAATATGATTTTGTTTCTTATTCAAGTATAAAGTTTTCTGTTGACTTACATTGCAACATTAGGTATTTCTATTCAATACAAAAGTGCAAAGTTGCTTCAATAATAGATGTTAACTGTAATACAACACTGGTTGTATTAGAAATATTTCTCCTGAGCACTTCATTTCAATCTTTAAAAAATCATATTGCAGAGTTGATTTTTGTGTTTTGTGAACTTCTACTGAAATCAGATAACATCAACAGAAACAGACGCAGATACTGCAAAAGCATAGATATAACTGCACCACTGTTAAATGAAAGTCCTACATACAGCCGGGCACTAACAAGAAGAAGTCACATACCAAATAGAGCATATTATTCTTTGTGACTTATAAAATCTTTGTTGCCAATTATAACATTAAAACATGCTGAAGCTAAACTATTATAAAGAAAGGCTGGTGCTGGTTAGAAGTTGAATCACATTCAAGGTTATTTTTCATGTTCGTTTTAAAACAGCATAGGTTTACCAATTTCATGAACTCAAAATGAGAAAGGTCAATGGTGCTTGTAGGTCCAATTACCTAAACCTTCATTGTTCAACTTGTTATGTGAGAAGAATTCAAGCTGAAGCTCCCACAAAATTTTTCAGTCTACCTGCTCTATCAGTGACTACTGTTTAAAACACTAATCCACTACTCATATACTCTTGGTTTGTTTCTGCATCAAAATCAACCATATAGAGAAAGTAATATTTCTGCAATATCCTGGAGAGCCTCCTATGCCCAAGAAAAGTGAACACAGGGCCAAGTGGGGTCTGCGTCTGAAAAGCATGATTTGTACATGTGCATATGTTCAGCTGTTTACTAAAGAGGAGAGAGAGAAACATCAAGTCACTCCTCCTTGGAAATATGCTTGTCACAGTCACTGTCCTAAGAAAGCACCACTTGGAACTATAATTCACACTTGAAAATCCACAAACAAACAACAAAAAACACTGATAGATGCTGCACTCAGACACCTGCATTTTGTTCTGCTGGACTGACCCATGGCAGCGATCACCAGGAACATGCAAGCACATGGGCTCTGCTCACAACCGCTGCTTCACAGCCGTGTATCATACTCCAAAGGCTCATCTGCATCATCAGCTCCTCTGGTGCTTGTCTCCATTTCTGTATCCAAGGCTGGACTGACCCTTTCCAGTGTGTAGTCACTTCTCAAATCTATGGCAAGAAAATAAATAAAATGATGCAGCAAAATAAATGTTTGAAAAGCATGTACACCCCAGGCAGCGTTCAACCGGATGACAATGGCAGTCTGCTTCTAGAAGGAAAAAAATCTGCAGTAGTGCAAATCAGGCAATAAGAGCTCTGGGGGACCCAAAATGGCATGAGCTGATATGAGAGAACCTGCCCCGACTGTATTAATTCAGCTGATCTTTCCCTCTATTACCTCTAGCTGCCACAGACACAAATAGCAAAACCTAGTGACACTACAGTTTCTGTTTCAGAATCGAACAGCAATTACTTTCCTCTAGGAAAAAAAATAGCTGCATGGAAATTCATCCAGCATGGCAATCTATTTTGGTTTTGTGTCTTTTAAAATCTGCCCTACATCAAACATAAGCATATTCTACCAAATGTAACACAAATAGGCAATCCAACTAAGCAGAAGGAAAGGCTGCATTGTTAAGATCCTACCCTATGGCCAGAAAACCTTCAGTGAGTTTTTCTTCTGCTAATCCATTGCCAATTTTCAGATTTTTACTCTTTCTCATTCTAACATTATTGCTGATGTTACCTGTAGTGATGACTGAAAAAATGAGCTACCATCTTGCAAAGCAATGGAAACAATTCAGTGGGTAAACATTTTCATGCTGAAGGCTAACATCAGGTTGATCAGCTCCAACCCTTATACAACTGCTTGGCAAAAAAAACCAATATGCTCATATCCACCGTTGCACACAGATATTGTGCCTGCTATAATCTTTCAGCTCAATAGAATTTTGATTCTTGTGCTTATAGCATGCTTAGGGCTTTACTTCTTTGCACTTAAAAAGTTATACATAAATTCAAAATCTTTACTTTGCATACCAGGAAGTTTCAGCCTCCTGCAGCAAGAGTTACAACGATGCTTTGTGATGAAGTTTCTTATTGCACCTTCTCCTAGGTTTGCTGGTCCAAATACCATCTTTCCAGATCTAAAAGAAAAATCATTAAATAATCAATGAACTCAAAATGAAGCAATTATAGGGGAGAGAGATGACAATGTTTTCTATTCTTTATATCAGAGATAAATTAGCAATTTGTATATAGACAATCAAACCTTAGTACATGCACATCACAAGTTTCTTAGCTCCAGGACAAGAAAACTGCCAGTTCTGGTAGCGTATTAGCCTACATATACCCCACACCACTTTTTTCTCCTGCTGCATCCGAGATAGGCTCTGAATGGAGACAGAACAGACCTAGCAATTCCTATGAAAATGCTCAAAGAAAATTTGTACACAGAGACATTTAGACAACATATGCTAGAATCTGACTCTGTTGCAAAGTCTCATCAAGCAAATGGTTTGGTCTCAGTTTTGAGGGTAGGCACCTGGGAACAAACCAGAGCTTGCAGTGACTTACTATTACTTTACTTAAGAACAGAAAGCCAAAAGCAAGCAGAGCCCTAGTCACATCAATATTCACTACAGAAAAACACACAGTACGCTGCTGACAAGCAAAGCTTTAAAATATATTGGCTTCTTCCTATACTCATTTCCATGTGTCTACACTCTGGCCAGTTCAGCAACATTACTAGAGGATCCATTTGTGGGAGTATATTGCATATTCTGAATGCAGCTGCCACGATTACAAACAGAAGCACGCTATGCACACACATGCATTAGAAGTACCACATAATTAGATTCTTGTTATAACAGATTCTTGAAAGATCAGTGTTCATCAATTTTAATACTGCTCAACCATTATTCTCAAGAATTTAATTGACATTCTAGACATCACAGAACACACCACACAAGAAACATTTCCAAAGAAACTTTATGAATGCTAGCACTTTATTTTAATGATACAGAGTGTAAACAACACATTTTAAAATGTGCAATTACAGCTCTGAGAAGATACAGAAAAAAATTTTAACTCTCGCAAATCTATCTAATCCACAGTAACAAAATATATTTTCTAAAGAAAGCAGTTTTGAAATATGACACTGTCCCCTTTCACACAGGAAAAAAGCAATGATTAGCCAAAACTACTATAGAAAGCTTAGTATCTCTCTAATTTCTGGCAGATGCTAAAGACTGTCTCCTGGATCACCTGAAAGACTTGTCCAATCTGCCTTTACTGCAAATTAGTACATCAATGAAACAAGAAGTGAAATATTATTTAAGTGCCATATATACACTTTAAATGACATGATGCTATATAGTTATTTGTATCCCTTGGTATAATCAGGTAAAATGCCAGTAAGAATAGAACATAATTATTTGCTTGGCCAGGCATAGGAAATTGAGAGGACTTCACTAACTCCAAGGCTACAAAACCACTCCGATACTTCCTCTGATCTTCTATTCCATGCAAAGTGCAGCAAATAGCACAAGATGGTAATTTTCTCATGCTTTTGTGAGTTGAACAGGAATACTGTCTGCAATATATATGAAGTAATCTTCCCTCTCTATTTAGCACTGGCAGTAGTTCAAGAGGAATACTGCATTTAAATTTGGAAAATTATTTCAAGAAATACGAGCGTAAATTGGTAAAAATAACAAGAATGTTCAGCAGTCTAGAAATCATGGCACACATGAAAAGATTAGGGCATAGCTTAAAAAGGAAAACAAAAACCAAACCAAAACAAAGAAATAAACAAAAAAACATGATAAAACAAAAATAAACAAACAAACAAAAAATCTAACACACACATACACACACACACACAGAACAAATAAATTGAGGAAGAAGATGGTGACTGACTTTAAGCTTTCTGTAATTTTTTTTTTTTTCCTATCTGTTGACAGTAGACAGGATCAGAAAGAAATGTTTCAAGATGGAAATCAGGAAAAATCTTTCAGACAGTAACAATAAGTCTGGGAAGTTTTTAAGGTCATCCTTGGAAAATCTGAAGATTTGTCTGTACCAGACCTATAAAGCCAGGAATGACCTGATGCAGAAGAACCAGCTAAACATTGCAGGTCCCTTCTAATCCTACAAACATGTTATAAACAAGGTCACTCCCCTGGTTATTCAAGTTCTGATTTTGTCTCCAAGGAGAGAAAAAGACTGAGACCAGCTTTCCTATTTCCCAAGCAGGTACATTAGTGTGAGCTAATGGGCTTAAAAAACCAAAACATGTTCCTCCTTTTGTGCAGAACCTTACCTAATAGTTATGCTGCATTAAAGCATACCAGATTGCACCAGATTGGTGCTGGCCAGCAGGCAGGTAACATAGACTGCGCTGTTGCAGAATGCTCTTTATAGTCTAGAGCTGCAAATACTCAAAGCAGACAATAAGACATTTAACAGGGCTTACTGATGGAAGGTAAAGGACTGTGGGGGGCTTTGTGGCAAGTAGCATCTTCCCAGGGAGGTGCCTAAATAATTTATTCAGTATGTTTTTGTAGAGTTAGCTTCCAGCTCACCTGTTTCAGTTGCACACATTTCTACAGCAGAGGTTTAGTTCATGCAGATGTTTTGTCTACTGGCAGCAATTCAACCGTAAATTGTTTGGCTGGAAGCGCACAGCTTGCTAAAATTCAATAGATTTGTTCTTCAAAACACATGCTAATAAGTAGCTTCAGCGAACATGGTCTCTGCTCACTATCTGCTTGAGTGCTTTCAAAAGGGAGAGTAAGAGACCTAGCACCTCTGACTCCTTTTCACGTATTTGTAATGAGATTTTTGACTACCAGCATCCCTTTTCTCACCTCTCTCAGCAGGCTTAATGCATCAGTGCTATCCAATTCAAAACTCAGCCCACTATTTTTCTTATCTCCAAAGCTGCTGTACAGACAATCTGCACATAGTGTCCATAAAAGCTTTATCAACGTGGACTTTGTTGTGGATTTGGCAAGTACACACTAAAAAAGGCATCCAGAATACTGCTTATGAGACAATTCTTCACAACAGCTGGGCAATACAGGAGTCTGCAGGGACTGCACTGCCATAACCTTGCTCCTGTGCCTTTATTACTTCTGGTTTTTAAGGAAAACTTTTTGTTAACATTATACCATCCTTGTTTGATTACACATACATCCTATACAGCGCATATGGCCAGATCTTCAACCAGTGTTAAATATCCATGAATTTACACCAATTTACATCAGCACAGGATCTGATGAGACATCACAGTATCTGACATACTTTCCAAAGAAATCTGTTATTTTTGTCTTGGCGCTATATATATAAAACCAAGCCACAATGCACTACCACAAAATCAGAGTTCATATTTTGCCATTACAAAGTCCATTTCAAGGCATGCAGTATGTATGAAAGAAAGGACTCATTACAAGGTAAAAACATGAGCCACTAGATCAGTAGAATTACAGAAGCAAAACTTAACTAATTTAACTAAAAGTAGTGTTAAAGTTTGAATCACTCCCATCAGACAGATACCATCTATTTTCTCTCAGGCTTCTAAGACAGCATGAGCTCAAAGCAACTTTTGAGGCAGCACGCATGATTTGATTAAATATCTTACCTACAAATGAAAACTTCAAACAGATCTTGCTACTGCCAGAAATATTTATCTTGTGAGCAAATGAAGGTCAGAGCAAAGACAGTGCTTTTACATTGTTATTGTTATGACTATTCTAGAAAGTGTTTCTTAGAGCTGGGTATCTGCTAGCTGCTTACAGAAACCATCCATCATTTCACTGTCTTATTCCTTCAGATCACTGAATCAAAACAATGTAGTTTCACAACTTGCTGTTCTGAAGATTTCCCCAAACATACATCAAAACTGGTCTTGATTAATTAATCAACACTTCTTTTGAACTAGGACTAAACCTGTTTTGCAGATGGTAAAAACAGAACAATAAAAAGTTCTGAAAATAAGATCTGTGTGATCAAATCTTAGTAAGCATGACAAAATTATTTAATAACAATCCAGAACACTAATAAACATGCACTTCAAGAGATTATAGATAAATATAATTTCTATTTTAAAGAGGATAAGCTGAGTTGCCAGGTGAAGTATTGTGGTCAGTGTCAGGCCACAGTCTTCAGTAATAGCTATTACAGTTTATGCTACCACTGGTATAAAAAAATCCAGATTTCCATACATCTGTAGCAATACTTTAAAACGTTTGCTGAAAATTGGTGAACAACACATGACTGACCTCTCTGCCTCTCTATCCTAAGCTATCCTTCTGTCCCATGATCTACTTAGGGCAAAAACTTAGTCACTGTGAGGTGCTCGGCATACTTTTGATGTTACTTCCAAATCAAATATTATGTGGCCAATAAACCTACATTTATAATTCAAAAAATCAAAAAACATTAATACAGTCATCTATTACTAATCTTAGTAATTAAATGTCAATAATGGTCACAGAATTAAGAGCCTGCTTTCAAAATCAACTTGCTATGAGTTCTAGGCAAGTCATTTGTTATTTCTACAGTTAATTGAGCTTTGTATTAAATCAGACCATTCATACTTAAATCTTCCTTCCAAACATTAGAAACCTCTTCAGACAGATGTCATGAATTGACCAAGAGGGAGCCAAGCTGGACACAAGACAATAGAGGAGCAGAGGTGCCAGGGCACAGCTGGAGATAACGTATGGGCTTAGGAAGAATTTCCATAGAAAAGAACCCTGCAGGACAGCAACTATCAACACCACTGCTTCTCCTTTTGCTACAGCGAATACTAGTTAGGAAGAAGGTCACTGGATGGGAGACTGGCCATGGTTCTGATTCTGAAATTTGATGCATGGAGGCAGACTGCTATTTCTGTAGTCTCTCTAGTTTTTGTAAGTTTTCACACATGACTTATCATCTCCATATCATGGCTTTGAGACTGTTTATGTGTAGCATGCTTAAAGGCACCACTAGAACCTATCGAAAAGATCAGAGATCCAGAAGCCCTTTTCTCATCCTCTTATACCACTGTGGCCCCATATACTCCATGGAACAGTGGCCCACGAGGCAGGAGAAACCAGTCAGGTTTAACATTTAAGTTACTGATGACCTCCCTCAGTAAAAATTTGTGAAGAGACTTACAGGGTCTTCTGTCTCTCATTCCTGATCTCCCTGCATAGCTCTGGAAAACTCTTGTGCTCTTAGCACAGTAACACAGGCTCTTCCCACCTTTCATACGCCACTCACCACACTTTGGGAGCTGGAACACCTGCAGTCCTTCTAAGCACAGCAGAGTATAGTGTCTCTCCACTGTCATCAATACCTTCATTTAACCCAAACACTGTGTGAAAAATAACTATGTCTCTCACACAAATCATAAAAAACACCCTAACAGACTGTTAGCAGAACGTGTGAAGCAAATGATCATTTCATCAGAAATAAACCTACTTCTTGTCTTCAGGTTTAATTACAGATGGATCCGTAAGGTTTTCCCCGACACCTACAACAAAATCAACACCTGTGTGTTACAAAGGAAGGTCATCATGATTTCATAATCTGGCACTTCCAAAAATGTAAATATCCATTTTCATACAGTCTCATAGTTAAAGTGGTCACAAGTTAAAAAGAAAATGCAATGAGTGTAAAGATCAGTTAGGCAGTGGCAAACATATAGAGTTCTTATTATAGTCCTGACTTCAGTTGCTTGGAGGTATTTTTATATGTAGAGGCAAGGCTTATACAAATGCACTAAATATTATAGAATCATATAATAGTTAGGGTTGGAAAGGACCTTAAGATCATCTAGTTCCAACACCCCTGCCATCCCACTAAACCATATCACCCAAGGCTATGCTGAAACTCAACTAAGAAAAATGTGACCAACTGTAAGACTGCTACTTAAATTGCAGTAAAGGTATTAATCAGATGTGGATCTTATGGATATCAAAACATCTACTGTTGGCTGCATGTTCTTTTCAAGGTAACAAACACAAACACAAGCCACAATTCTGTTATTTGCAGACGCTTGGATCTGTTACCTCTTTTTTTCTTCTGGGTGGCTACGAAGGCTTATTGAATAAATTATTTCATTATGATACTTGAATGCTAATACCTATGTTACAGCTTTCCACAAATTGATGACATAGTACCATTTTACCAAAAAGCTTTTTTCTCACGTCCAAGCAAATTATTCTGCTTTTACACTAAGTAAAAAAAAAATCTCTGATCATACAACATGCAATTATTTTTTATTTCAATAGTCTACTGATGCTAAGTTTGCATTCTGATTAGGGAAATAGAATATTGTGACTGAAATATCCCCAGATTGCAACACATTTTAATGAAGGTCATTTCAGCTGATGTATATTAGATAAAATGTGGTGTGTGGTATGTGGAGATGCCCCAGGCATTATATAGCAAACTGCGATATAGACTAACCCTATTAGAACTCCAACAGGAGCAGCCCTTGCACTTTTCCTAAACTCCAGATTAGAGAACTACAAGATAAACACATGGAAAAAACTAGAGCGGATTTCAGTTTGTTTAAGATGGAAATTGAAGCTCCAGTCTTGATGAGATTTACATAGATGTTTAAATTCTCCACATCTGAGCCAACACAGTAGGTCTGGAACTGTCAAGAGTTGTATAATAAACTTCAGCAAACTTCAGACAAATTCTAGTATGCTACGGTGAAGACACACTCTTCCTGTATTTTTTTTCATATGCAGATAAACCCAAATGAAGGCAAGGATGGAATTATAAGTTTATTTTGCATAATAAGCATGTCTTTCTTGTAATTCACAACATATTTACATTTTATGGCATCTAGAAGCTAAGTCGTTGTCTATCCATACACATTTCTCTTGACAGAAATGACAAACAATAGTGTTTGTACTGTTTGATGGATGATGTTCATCTTCTGAACATTGCCAACTGTTTTATCTCTTTAAAATGCTCCATGTTCCCACTTACACATGTACAGTAGAGTGATCACATGCTCTTTGAAGGAGTCATAAGACTTTCTGAATAACATTCAGGTTTGTAGCTTATGCAAACTGCTTACAGATTTATTAATATGAACCATAAAATATACAGATAGCACTTCACACTTCTGAGAGATATACACAGATCATGTGCATATACATGTGGGTACACTTGAATCTCTGGATTATTTACATATCTTAATAAAAATGTCTTAACTGTGAAGTGTATTTTTTTTGATGGCTGAAATGCTCCTGCACACTTTACCTACTTGCTCTTTTGCCCATTCAATCTAGATGTATTTGAAGTCAAATTATTTTCCCTTTACATCTACACTAATCTAGGGTGTCTGTGGCTACCCATTTATCAGTGCCACACAACAGATATCCAGGGGTTTCTTGAGCCTTGCCAGTATGTTAAAGAGAACAGAATTTGGACCATTCCTTAGTATTACATTCTTTTCTGAGGTAATTGCTTTACATTGGGTGTCAAATAGTGATCTCTGCTACAAGTCACCTTGCAAATCCAGAACAAGAAGCTCCCCACGGGTGTACACATAGGTCCAGTGAGAGAAGGCCAACATCATCTCTTCCAGCAAGCTGCTGGGGGTAATCTCATCTCCATTATTGTTGTTGTATTTCCGAAACTCGCCAGTCATGTACTTCTCAATGGTCAGCCACTGGTTCTCTGAATGGCAGTAGATGAGGAAAACTTCCAGGAACCTGTAGATATAAATGACGTCTATCAGGACCTGGCAGGACAATGAATATTCTCAGTCGGCACATGGCACGATGCAAAGCAAATATACCATAAAGAAGAACACATCTTCCTTAATTGGAGCATTTGAACAGCAGGAGATAACAAATGGTGGGCAGCAGAAAGGCTTTTTTCAGTTTGGTAACTCTCAAAACAAAGTACTTTTATCAGAAAATATAGATTATGCACAAACAACAAAACCTGATTTACTCTATCCTACTGTAAATGAGCTATACCTAACTGTTTATGTTTATTGTATAAAAGACACTTCTTGCTTAAGTCTAAGTAACAGCATTATGAAGAAGCTTATTTTGCCATCACATGTAGCTATAAAGACAAAGTTCAAAGCTGCCTACCTTTCTTCTTATATTCCAACCCACTGGAAAAGAAGGCTACACTAGATCAGGAGAGAGCTGAAAAGAAAATCTTTGACACCTAATACTTAAAGACAGTGACTTTACCTTGGAGTATAAGGAATCGTATGAGGCTTCACTTGATTGAAGGTATAGATTAACTTCTGGGCAGCCCTTTGCTGTTGGATCTCCTGAAGAAAATAATGTTGTAAACATAATTTTCATTTTCATGGAGAAAAATGCCATGAATTTGTCAAAACATACACAAGCAGACACAGAGGCACGATTGTATACAGTTTAAAAATGGGAGCTATATCTTCCTCAAAAGCTTTTCCTTTCATAACATCAAACCACATGACCACGTCAACCACACTGAAGACATTCTCATGTAAGAGTATATCACTTAAGGCACATCAGGCTACACTAGACAGTGTGCCTTTAGGTCTGAACTCACCCGCAGGCAGAGATGCAACACTGTGCCATCATGAAAGATCTTTTGCCAAGTCTGAACCACCTCTGGCAGAAAAGACTTCACAATAAATACTTGTCCCAGCTTTAATACATCATTTTCAGACCAAGTACAGATGACCTTCATGGCCCTCCGCAGACCCCCATCCATTTCCTCCCTTGACAAGACTTGGATCATTGCAGCCATACCACGCTGGGACCAGGAAGACATGCTTTTGTCAAGGTTCATAGGTGAACTTTCTTCTAGCCGATAGACTGTCACTTCCTCTCCATCTTAAATAAAGGGAAGTTTTGTTAGCAGAAGTCAAACACTGCAGCCCCAGGAGAAAACTGCATTTTGATTTGTTGTCTTAAAATAACATAACCACTTTACACACCTTTGCAAACCACACTATAAAAGAGCTTTTTTTATCATTACTGTTCATCTGTGTGAAAATTTTGCTGACCTAAAATTACACTACTCACTACATACATTCTGCTGAAGATCTACTGTGATCCAAGTGGTCCAAAGAGCTTTTATTAAACCTCTAACAAGAGATGACTTTGAGACCCACTGGACAATTCCACACAAACTAAACTTATTGATTTATATAGACAGGAATATCAATCTCATTTGCCACACTTTTTTGAGTACTCAAGAGATGTTGAGCTTTGAAAATACCTATTTTTAAAGGGTTACCATTTTATCTTCAGTGTGTGAATCTTAAATATCCTGAGTGTGGCTCCATCTGTTTATGCACTTGTGTGGAACAGGCAGTTTAAGTTAGTCAAGGTCCATGCAACATTCACAGTATTTTCCTAATAACTGTGCTCAGCCAATTTAAAAAACAAAACAAAATAAAACAAAACAAACAAACAAACAAACAAAAC
>JAOEHY010037806.1:19277-44878 GCA_025447955.1 Psilopsiagon aurifrons
AACAAAATAAAACAAAACAAACAACCAAACAAACAAACCCCAAAAAAAACCCCACCAAAAAAAAACCACCAAAAAAAAAAAACCCACAAAACCCAAAAAAAACAAACAACAAGGCAAACAAACACAAACTGCTTCTTACAGTCATTGATTCCAAAAATAAAGGGCTGGAGAATGTCACCTTTCGACACAAACAGACAGCTGAGTTGTTTCAAAAATGGTGACTTGACCACAATGAGCAAGGGAAATTACACTGAAAAGAACACGACTTTTCCTTGGAGTAAGTAATCCTAGGAGAACAAGCTAAAGCAAACTGATAAGACGTTTTCAGTTCTGGTGTTTTAAACTAAGACTTCTATTTTTCCTAAAAATTCCGATGCTAGTTATACTGCGTAAAATTTCAGATGGTCTGCTCCCGCTGATAACATCTTTCTGAAAGCAGAACAAACCTAGTGAGCTTTAATTCAGTCACACTGATTCCCAACGTACTCGTAGTAGCATTCCTCTCTTGCAGCATACGTGAGACACCCTTCTGCTGCCATCATTTGTAAACTGTATAGAAAAGTTAACTGATTTTTTAAACTTGGATTTCCTCCTTGCAATTCACACTATTTTCAATGCTAATTTGTAAGAAGTTTTTCACCAGCAAGAGTGATGAGGTAACTACATCCACAGAATGGCAAAGAATGGTATATGGAAGGACAAACCGGGTTCAGACAAGTAGATTTCCTCCCTGCTCCCAAGCCTGCCTTCACTAGTTAGCACAAGTGTCAAACACCACTGTTTGCACACATTTTAATTTAAAATAAAGCAACAGAAAGCCAGTGTCTTATATAAAAGACAGACACTTGAATAAAGATACTGTAACTAGATACCTTTTTTAATCTTACATTTATTCTTCATTTTATTATCATTTGACAATTTTATACCTAGAAAGGTGTTTCCTGTGAGCTTCAAAGTTTAAAATGTTCAATATGCGCATAGTTATATTATTACCTGCAGCAACCTGGTCCCAGGAAATCCTATGAGGTTGCAATCAGCAATTAGTTGCTGTGAGACAAAATATTCTACCCATTGAAAAGAAGGCACCTAGATCTCAAGTGTCTAGAGGCAGAGCTTCTGCTGCTGTAAGCTAGTATTGCACACTAATTTTAGAATTCTTCCAAATGATTCATACAGTATTCTCTGCCACTCTTCAGTTACAGCACAGTTCTTTTTCCCTTGGTATACTACAAGTTTTCCATACCAGATAGGGGAGTAGAGTCCTCTCAACCACTGCCTTCTTTATGGGATAGTCTATACCTATAGCTACACTGCAGCCCCAGGAGAAAACTGCATTTTGAAAACGCAGCCCCAGGAGAAAACTGCAAATCTTTTTGCTGTCTTCAGCTATCCTAATGATAGCTATAGAGAAGACAGAGTTAGACTCACCTCTGAAGTTGCCAGCAGTCATACAAATGCCAACGGTAACAAACTACAACAAGGGAAACCCCAACAAATACTGAGAAAAGTACTAGGTTCAGACTGAAGTCAGTCAAATACTGGAAAATGTTGCCCAGAGAAGCTAAGGAATCTCCATTTAAAGACATTTTCAAAATGGAAATGGACAGGACCTCAGCAACCTTATCTCAATTGTCCACAGGGGGAGTTGGACCAGATGACTTCCAAAAGTCTCTAAATTATTACATTACTACAATTCTATCTTGGTTCACCTCCTTTAGAAAAAAGATTGCTGAAATTAACACAAGGAAATTACTGAACATATTTAAAAGATAAAGCACTAACTATTTATAAAGTTTATAAATAACATAACCAGGAAGTTGGTACTCACCAAAGAGCTGGACTGGTGTAAATGGTATGGTCTGAGCAAGTCTCATTAAGTTGTTCCTTTCAACAGCTGCAAAAAACATAGATTTCACTACTACATGAATAAACAACCACCTGTCTGAGTTTCAGAAACATCTGGTGGCACTTCAGTGCACAAAGCCTAAGTGGGTGCAGTGTGATTCTATGTCAGATCTGATCACCATTCTACCCAGACAGCAAATCCCTTTTGCATACTCATGGTATGTCACAAGCATCAGCTGCCACTCTTTCCCCTATTCATTGATTCCCTTCTTCCAAGGACACAGGCTTTCGGGGACAAGCCCCCTACACACTGGCTGGAAGAACTGGTTCTGATAATTCTTCATTCTCCTCCTTTTACCATGGGCTGTCACCACTTCCTCTTCCCGCCAGTTCTAGTGCAGCAACATTCACACTGCCAATAAGATTCATTGGCACCAGCTGCCCTCACTGCCTGTCTCATCAGGCTCAAAGTACCTGAGGATTTAACAAGGCATCACATGAAAATCCAAGCTTCCCCTGAAAAGAGCACTGTCTCTTTATCTGGGCTCCTCGCCAAACATCCTTAACATTATTATGTCTCCCTAATTGGCAACTTATTTCTCAGGCAAACACCTTCAAAACATCGTAGAGCTATCTAAATATTTATAGATTTGTCCTCATCATGGGTTCAGTTACCAGGAAGGGGAAGAGAGCTGTGAAGTAAGCCAGAAAGAGGATAAGACTAGAATAAGAAGGCGAATCAGATGCTACAGTGCTGGCTGCCTCATTTCCCTGTTTGATGGCTGAAGACAAAACTAGCATCCAAAGCAGGCAGTGAATCACAACAAACCTATGTTTCTCTGCAGAGCAACCAAAAAGCCCTGATGGGAGACTCTTCCAGAGCCTAAACACCATCTGTCCTTGTTTATTTAAGATTAACTCCCTGGGCAGAAATTAACCGGAGATTATTTAGCCCAGAAGAGAAAGCAAATGAGACCCACACCATGACAATCCATGAATTAAGGTCCTCATTTAAGAAGATCTGCATTTCAGACTCCACTTCAAGGTTTGTTTATATATGTCAAATACAACAGGCATTGGTTAACATGCCTGAGTAATTCTGGAGCATGGTCCTCCTTTGGTGCCTCACTAGGCACATGCTCTAGTTACAAAATTAGTGAATAGCATGAACAAGGATGTGAAAAGGGGAGCTGACAGACCTGTGCCATCTGTTAGATGCTGATAGCACTCACTCTAGAGGCTTGAGAACCAATGTGAGGTGGACATGCACCAGCTGCTAAACTTGGGTCAAAACTCAAGGTTTTTTTGGCTGTGCAGAGCCACTACTGTACTTGCCTGCACATGATAGCAAAAATTATGCATGAGCAGTATATGGTGTAGGATTTCAGTATTAAGCTTTTAGTCTTAGTTGGCTAAATTCTACCACAATCTTCCTGAAGAAAGAAAACCTTCACTGGAAACTTCTCAAGTCATTCGTCAACTCATAACAGTAACCACTCTCTGTGCTAAAAATCCTACCTAATCTCAAATAGCATGCCTGGTGTGAGCCAAAATAATCACTGCAACAATGCCACGATGTCAGACAAATTACTCCTGTATACTGATTAGGAACCAGGAGGTGTTATTCCCAGTGAAAATCGCGGGGTTTTGAACTTTAGGAGGTTGATAACGCTTCTGGTTCGCCCCAAGCTTCCGTTTAAAGGCGCCCAAGTCCTTCGGGCAATAGAGACATCTACTGGCAAGCTCTGCTCAGTTCTCCTCCGGGAAAAACAAATCGAAACCCTGTGGGAAAATCTGTGCACACTCAGCTCGGGAAAAGACAAGACTGAGGGCAATTAGCATTTAAATGATTTATTCCCTGCCAAATTTCCAAGAGTTCACAGGATATAAACACAGATTAAGTAGTACAGGACCAATTAACTGAAGAAATCAATCCCAGAAAGTACAAAGGAGGATGTGGGAGGTGTCAGGGTGACAGCTATAAACAAATTAGTGTCCCTTCTGCACTCCCAGGAATCGGAGCATTATTCACTGTTTCCACCGGTACTTTGAAAGAGACTACATTCTGCTCTGGATTTACCTTAAATACTGAGCAATTAGCAGCAAGAAAATAATTCATAATTTCCTCACTGGAGTGTTAGGCATGAATTAATAAAGAACCTCCTTAGCAAATGGGCAACTGTGCAACTCTTCAAAATGAAAATCACAGAAGATGACAAGGGAAGAACTAATGTTCTTTTTAATTTCTCAGGTTACTTAGTTATCATCCTGGTGTCTCCTGCTTACCTGAGTAGTGATGATGCAGGTCTTGAGATGTTTTCAAGCAGGCAAACATATCTGAAATAATGTTTAAAGGATCATTACAATAATTATTACAGCAGACATAAATGCATGATTTTTAAATTCCTTCCATCCCAGAGTTTGTCGTGAAACAGATTAATCAGAATTACTGTCTCAACTTCTAAAGAGAAAAATTATTAATAGGCTTTAACTGTGTTATAATGTACAGTATATTGGCGGATTTCCATTATCAATGTAATACAGCCAGATGACATATTTATTCAGGGAAATGGTGAGAAACTTCTGCTATTAACCTCAAGGACACGTAGCTTCTCTAAGCCAATTACACCTCTGTGACATTAAAAGCACTTTGCTGTCCATCATGCTTCACAGCCTTCCAAAGGGAAGATTTTGCCAATTCATCCTCAGATATTAACTATACTAATACACCAAAGTTATACTAATACTATCCCATTAGCCCACAGCATCAAAAATTCACTTAAATAGACAAACAATTTCTGTGGTTGCATATTTAACACGCACAGACAGAACAAATTTGGTCCAAAATTCTTGGTTTTATAAAGCCTTTTTAATAAAACCATGATTCATGAGCATGTTTCAATAAATTAGATAAAATCACTTTAAAATCACTTTATCCTTCAAAAAGCCAGATTTCAGAAAATATGTATACTGTACTACTTGCAATTCTGAAAAAGGAGATAATCAAAACTGAATCTGCATTAAAATATCTGAATATTACACTGTTTTTCTTGGTGCATTTTATTTGTTTATGTTCCATTTTCCAGCAAAAGAAATATTAAATAAAAAAACATAAATGGATTTTGGGGGAAGAGCTAGTATTTCCACTAAGTGTACCTGGTGCTTCAAGGTCACTTTTGCTCTCTCTCTTGCTGGACCCAACTAGTTTTGTTGCAGTTTGTATGTTGTAAAACAACAAACATGAAGCAGGGAATTGGCATTAAGCCATTCCTTTTGAGGATGGCAAACCAGGATTTTAATCAAAGTAATGGTGCACTCTAGAGAACAGCCCCACAACTCACTAGGGCAGCAGTGTGCTTCTGTACAGCAGTATTTTGTGCACAGTTGGACCTAGACAGAGCAGAGCTTGAAGGGAAGGTAGTCTAAGAGTGACTCATTTCTGCACCACAGCTAGCCTGAAAAAGAGATTGATGCCCAGCTGCTCAGCCTCTTACTGCTAAGTGGTATTTCACGAAAACTGAAAAATAGACTAAAAGGCAACAAATAGAAGTGAAGTTAACTAACACTCTACTGTTGCAGAACAATGTTATTTTTCATTATAACCTTGAATTTCCTTATTGGCCATTTCATAATAAATTCAATCCTTCACTGCATGATTTCAAGGAAACCACACAAACAGAGAAATTACACCAAACTTCAACTTCAAAAATCATGCATTTATTTAAAATATTATATCTCAATCTATCCTCAGGTATACTCCGTGCTTTAACCTAGGAGGCCTCTTAGACTGCCAGGGATGAAAGCAACACCATCTTCTTAAAGAGTTTCTTCCTGCTGAAAAGGACAACATTACTGGGCAGACTAGAGTGAAAAATAGATTTTTTTTCTTTAAAGATTTTGCAGTTATCATAAGGAAAACATATCCTTGTAAAACATCTTTCATTTAAAATACAAATTAGTAACTAACATATATCCTATACTTGATAAGAAAAGAGGTAATGGCTTCAAACTTACACAGGGGAAGTTCAGGTTGAATATAAGGAAGAAGTTCTTTACTGTGAGGCACTGGAATATGTTGCCTGAAGTAGTGAATGCTCCATCCCTGGAAGTGGCAAGGTTGGACAGAGCCATGGGTGACATGGCAAGGCGGCTGGAACCGCATGATTTTAAGCTCCTTTCCATCCCTAACCATCCTATGATACTATAAGATAATAGTTGAACATATTCCTATAACCCTCCAACTATATTAAATTAACTTCCTTTTGGACTTTTTACTTCAGAATTGACAGAGTAAGATTTGCAGCGAAAAATTAAAATGAATGACAAGCAACCAAAAACTTACTGTCAGTTTCCTCTGAAGTTCTCAACCTGTTTTAAAGCAAACATTTGGTATTTTACTTCAAAATTTCTATCATTAAGCTAACACTTATAAAAGATATAATCTACGTGAAAGCAAAACTCAAAAAGGTTTTATCAGCAAACATAAAGCACAATAACCCTCAGTGCAACTTTGTTCATTGCACCAATCAGCAAATAATCTTACTGAAGAACAGATACATTTTATAGCATACTTCTTTTTCTGCTTCATATTGAGCTGCTTTTACAGTCCTGTACCATTGTTCATATCATTTACACTGCAATAACAGTATCAGTTAAAGACCACTTCAATCACGTACACAATAGTTCATTTTTCAATCAATCCTGAGATGTATTCAAAGCTACATACGCTATTACCATTGCTTGCACAAAACCAGACTTTTTAAACTGATGGTCCTTTGGATTAACAAGGCTGCAGAAAGATGACAGCATCAGTGTTAACATTAAAGCAGTCTTTGTTACAGAAGACAGCGGATATGATTCACCTCACAGACCAGAGAGATCCCACTGAAGACAATGGGCTAAGTGACAGAATCAGGCCACTCAACAGCCTGTATGTCCTGCTGGTAAGCATGCAGTTTTCCTACTGCCTATAAATGATTGGGTAAAATGAACACCCATCAAACACCCATCATCCAAAAAAACACCACCACCACCAACAACCAGACCACAAACCCCCCCCGCTACCCCCCCCCCAAAAAAAAAAAAAAAACCAAACCCACAGTATGGTTAAAAAAAGTTTCTTTTTTCCTCTTTCCACAGTGATATCACAACATGGGGTGTGACAGCTTCCTAGTGTTTTTCATTTATTACATCCACAGTGTTACTAACTAAGAGAAACATAAAAGAAATGTATGAAAATAAGAAAGAAAAGGAAAAGGAACATAGACAGCACTGCATGTAAAAAAAAAAAACTCCAATGCTAAGATAATGATTGATCAAGCTGGAGAAAAAAATCCAAAAACCCACAGTAAGATTGAAACCAGTTTTGAAATCAGTATACTTTCACTAAATATAATCAAAGCTTAATAACTATTGAAAACCCATGAAGAAATCCAAGATAAATATTTTGTATATGGTCAGACTCAGTATAAAAGAGATTAATCAAAGAATGAGAGGCACTTTCAGGAGCTGCTAGCATTTTAATTGTTTAAAAAGGAAACATGCAATTTGCAAAACAAAAGCAAACATAACTTTTCATGCTCAGTAGATTGGAATAATGGCTAGTTAAATATGCTATGGTGATCCTATTGATTGAATTAGAAGATTAGAATATTGTTAGAATAAAAAGGAGTGTGCATTCCCCCCAAAATTATATACTTTGTTTATATGCATCTCCTTTGTCTCCATTAATAAGGCTTCATTTAAAGAAACTTAGGCTGAATTGCAGTAACTCTTAATTTTACATAAATTTCTCATCTGAAGTATACTGCAGAACTGAAGTGGTAACTTGCAGAAAGTACAGAAGTCTCTTTCTAAAACCATATGATGAGTATCTTAATATACTAATAATACATACGATGAGGTCCTGTTCTGATTATTTTTGGTGATTCCAAATATGCTATTACCCAAATCCTGTAATAAAGAGAGATACTTTTACTGGTAAAATCTGCACATGACTGTCGTATACACACTGTACAACTCACAAAGGTACAATCCTTAAAACACTTATTGATATACTTATTGTTTGCATGAATAATGCACTGCAGGCAGGTGAACCACAGCATTGCCATACCTAAACTAAAATGGAACAGATTTGCTCACATTACAGTTTTCCATGATGTCTTCATATATTTGAATTAAATAGTCAGATACCAACCTATACCTCAATACACTCACAAAAGCATGTTAAAGGTTGTCTAATATGGACAGTATTAGAGAACTCTCTTTATATTAGAAAATTCTGATTTAGGGATAGGCTTTACAGTTGTTGAAAATAAAATGCACCTAAATCTCTATAACAGAAGAAGGTAACACATTGAGCATCTTTCCAGTGATATTTAGATCACATATTTTCCAGGTCTCATAGTTAAAAAAAAGTACTCAAATAGTCCTTTATTTTGCTTACAGACATATTAGGGAAAATTGGGCCAGCCAGGTCCCCCTAATATACTAGTCAGAAATGGTATTATTCTTCTAAGTAGTAGTCAGGGTGATTTCAATCCTCCGAAAAACAGCCCTCAAAAAAATTTGAAAACACCAAAGGTTAAAGATAAATTAACTAAAATTCAGCTTCAAATACTATCTGAAACGTAACACACCATTTTTTAATTTCACTCACATTTTTACCTTGTTGCTTGCTTTGCAGATTAAAAAAAAAAAAAAAAATCTCAAACAAAGCCCAAACCTTCCTACATGCACCCTTGTTTTGCTCCCTCCTACCCATCAGGAGGGATTTCTGAACTGCTGGTATTTAATGGGTAAATCTGAAAAGCACCTCTTTAGGAAAAATATATGCTTCAAACTATATCAGACTCCAAATGGAACAGCAACAATTTACACCTCAGTGATATATATAAACTCTCATAAACCTTTATGACTTAAGGAGAGTCACAGCAACTTGGTGGGTATCGGAGGCTATATCTTGAAAGAAGAAATAATTTGAAGTTGGTGTTCTGGTATTGACTAGTTCCAGCGTAACCCCAATCCTGCTGTAATCACTGGAGTTTTTCTGAGAACTTTAAAAATCTGACCCTTGATTTTTACGAAAGATATGAGTTTTGAAGAACCAAATTCCTTTGTCCTTTCACATAGTGTTCCTGCCTGTACCTTTATTTTGCTTGTCTGACCCTGTTTTTCACATTTCAAAGATTTATTGATCCAGGTTCCAAGCTCAGTTTTCCAGAATACAAAATCAGTACATTTATTTCTCTCTCCCTCTCCCCACTGTTTCACTCAAAACCCTGCCATTTTGAAAATTGAGATTCAAATTCTCCTCCCTGGTATTTGGGACTCAAATTCTACAGCACTTAGAACAGCAGATCTGAAACTATCTAACTTATTTTTATTCCCTAAAAAAGAAAAAAGGCAACTCATAGAATTTACAGTGAAAAATAAGCCAGACTTATAAAGATCACCATTTAATAACCAAGAGTGCTATAAGTAAAAAAGGGAAGGAAGGGTGCTGTTGAGAAGAGGAAAATACTATTTCACAGTTACTTTTCTTAATTCTTTAATTCTTTGTTAATTTTCTTTCATATTTCTGAGATACCTTATGCAATGTAGTGAAAGATACATTTTCTTCCATTAGCTACACCATTTTAAAACAGAAATTTCTATAATCCAGATTCCTCCCCCCAGTCTTCAGAAAATATTAATTGACCTATCTCCATCAAAGTCAGTGAGCCCATGTTGGTTTACACAGGCAAAGAGCCTTTGCATGACGGAGCTGCAAATTAATTCTGATAAATTATAAGATATATTGGTTTTAAGACAACAGAAAATCTAAGCTTTGCAATTATCAATACTTAACTCTCACTTTGCAAGAAATAACTTTCTCTATGTGACAGATTAAGAGTTATGTAGCTAACTTTCCAAAATTTACTTCACTTTGCTCATCACTTCTACCCACTAGCTCAAACCTAACCTGTTTTCTTGCTCATTACTTAATGAAACATCAACCCTTGTGTCATTTCTGACCCACTTCTTCATACTCATACTCATAAATCAAATCTGTGATTTAATAATTTAATATACCACTTAAATAATCTTAGTAGAAGTTAACAGCTATTAAATTACTCATTTACTTGTACACATGCACTGTGTTAGCAGACCACAGAGTTTCTCATCTCTCAAGAGGTATTTCGTGACAACCTATAGTGGCAAATCCAGGGACACCAACAGAGCTACCCAGACCTCATCCCAGCCAAAACTATGGAGTATGATGTACAATCTTGGGTCTTACCTCTTGAGAATGCCTCAGGTAATCAGAGAATGGTATGGTATGCCTACCAATATCTTGATTTTTCATTTTCTGGTGCAAGCAACTGAGATGTTCCAAACCTACCCAAAAAAGCAGGTGTCAGCTATTTCCAGAGTGCAAATGAACATCACTACTGCTACAAACTAAACATCTATGTAGTGTTATAAAATAAACACCTATATACGATATCTCTCCAGCACATGTGTAATGGGCTATAAAAGCAGTAACAGAATTGCATAAGGTTAAAACGGACTGTTTCCATTTTGTCAGTGGATTTCAGAAGAGTGCAGTCCTTCTCAGACCATGCTGTGCTGAGTCACAGCATTCCTTGGGGCTTCTCCCAGCAGCTCACAGGATGCAGCCAGTAAGCCATGTAACAGCAAAGCTGAAAGATAATATGAACTATGGAAAGTATTTCTGAGAATGAAAGAGCTGAAGAATTACTAAAAGAAGAGTAAGAATGCCATTCCCTTTTCATTCCAACAGAGATGATACAGAATTCATTTCTTCCCTTTGGAGGATATGTTTCTGAGCAGTGAGTAATGAATAATGCATGTAGAGGGTCTGCCAGCAGATACAGTATCACAGCACTGCCTGTGAGTGTAAATTCATGAAAAATGAGTGATACTCACAAGAGTTTATTTTTTTCAATTAGCCAGGATGCCACTTTAGAAGGCATAAGACACTTCAGGAGAGGAGGCAAGGATAACATCCTCCTTGCTTCCCACTTATTCCTGAGGATAGCACTCTACTATCTTCCACACCAGACAGGCAGCACTCCTAGAAAAATTTAACTGACCTTCCACCCAACTTACATCCCTTCTGCCTCTGCAATGATGCAGCAAATAACCAAGTTACATGTGCCTGCAACCTAAGCCTAAATCTGTAAAAAATATACCATGAGGTGAAAGTAGTGGATGAGACTTTGCGTTCGTGAATTTTTATTTATTGTTGCTTTTTAAAAGCTGTTCTGAATTTCATCATCTCCAAAATATCACATACTTAGCTGACTGAAATTAGACACGGTGAGCCAGCTCTTGCTGTGTTTCTCTTGCTCATTCCAGACATTGACCTCTGCAGGCTCTGAGCTCACTTGGGTGTTCTGGGGACAATCATCCACTCTAATCACCTGGCGAGAAACAAAGTTACACTTAATTTATAGGATGACTATCACCTCCACAGTTCCTCTGACACCTTATGACATGGTCTTTCAGAGCACCACTGAAATGCCAATGACTGAAATCACTCCCAGCTGAGAAAAAAATTTTCCCATTTTTGTTGTTACAAGTTGCAAAAGACAAATTGCTTTTGTCTAGCAAATACTATTGATGAATGATGTAGCACTTTAGCTTTTGAAGATAAAGTTTGAAGTCCCCCTGAATACCTTCAGAGGTATTAATTAGGTCTCAAAGTTCAAGTCTAAGACCTGCTGTTGATGACCTCAGCATCTTCTGTAAATAAATGAGTCTTCAGTTTCTATCTTATTAAACAGAGACAAATCTTTCCAGCTGACAAATGTTCTAGGAATCTCTTTATAACTTTATAGATTTTTATGTATCTGCACACATATACAGTTATAAAAGTTGCCCCGTACATATGACATAATCAATATACTGTCTGCAATGTGCTAAATGTTTGATGGATTCAGAGAAAAGACTGTGGGACTCTAGTAGGCAGGAGACAACATTACAAGGCCTGACTTGCTTGTTTATAGTTGCACACTACATGGATATGGTTTACCACTATTTTAGTCCATCCTAGAGCATACAAAGCCTCCCCAAGTCCTCCTGCCAGCTAAAGTGCAAGGACTGACTCCTTTCCATGTAAAATCAGTAACATCTCCAGTATACTGGCAAAGTCCATAGACTTCAACATATCCCAAAACAAAATCCCACACATTTGAACAAACAGGAAATTAAACCAAAGCCTGAGGAAAGCTGCCCCAGTTTTTGTGCAGCATTTTAAATGCATACATTTCAAGTAAACTATCTTAATGAATGAAAAAGACAGCTACTGGGTATGTGATTCTCTTGCATCTGCACATACCGGCACCTGAAGGGTTTTTTGATTCTTCTTTTCTCTCCCAGACTTTCTGTCTCTGTTGTGTTGTTGTGCTTTTGTTGCCTCACTGTGGTGTAGCTCACTGGATTGTAAAGACTCTGTGGGAAAGTCAAAAAACACCATTATGCTACCATGCTTTTATTTACTAAGAGAAGATCTGATAAGACTGACAGTTGGCACTTCTTCAAAGCAAGCTGAGAAAGACTTACAACACCCAAAGCTAATACTCATGCAGTTCAGTGCAAAGATGTGCACCATCACAAGATATAAAACAACAAATGTTACCCATAATCTCATACTATTCATACTTAGAACTGGATTCTGCTATATTTTAGCTGTTGGTAAGCAAACTTGGTGTTTGACAGGGACAGTTTTAAACTGGCCATAAAAACATATACCACTTCATTCTCCATGCACTCATCTGACTTATGATCTGCTAATATACCTTTTAGGGATTGTGTAACTAATTTTAGCTCCTGTAATTCATGCATTGCATCCCCAGGGCAGGAGACTCTCCCAGAGGAAGCACAGTCCCTCTTTCACCCTGGCTGTGTAGCCACAGCCACAGGGATCCACAGGGAGAATCAGCATGGTGCTGCTTGGATAGCAAGTACACTCCGCAATTCCCCACATCAGTCAGACCCAGCACAAAGAAAATCTAGACTCTCTGCTACTATACTCAACTGCAACTAATACCTAGATGCAATGGAAACATTTTTATCATGTCTTGGGGTCTAAAGTAAAAGATACTGTACAAGTGTAATGTTTTATAATTACCACCTATGGCCTGGCAGGCTTTCCCTCTTTTCTTTTTCTTAGTGGACTGTAAGCTGTTGCTCCTGCAGAAACTCCAGTCCCTCCAGAGTGGGCTGATCCAGAAGGAGGTGCTGCGTTTCAGCTTGTTGTGAGAGATGAAGCTGCTGTGATGTGATCTCGCTGAGTTGCAGAAGGATTTTGATTTTCTTATCTGGAGATGCCTGGGAGGACTGTCAGCGCAATTGCAGTCACTGTTATAGGGGGAATGTATACACAAGGCCTTCTTCTTTGTTTCTGAGCTAAAAACCCCTTTTTCATCACCTTCAGAAAATCCCCAGTTCACATAACCACCTTTAGTTTTTAACCTGTCATCACAGAAGGGTGCTGCACTCTCTTTAATATCCAGCAATGGCTGAAGACCAAGAGAATGATCAGCCTCTATGGCATTAGTCTTTTCTGATGGCAAATGAACAACATAGTCTCTCTGGTTCCACTGATAATCTTCTGCCTTTTTTCCAACAAGGCTGACACTCTGCAAATTCTGCTGCATGACAATGCTACTCAGTTCACCTCTGAATGCATGGTCCTTGTACTTGTCAGGAGTGCTCAGGACAGACAAATTTAAGGTAACATCCTCAGAGAAAGACCCTCCCTGATGGTCAGGGGGCACCAGCAAAAATTGTCCATATCTAGGGGTTGATTTAGTCTCAGAAGATACTCCTGAAGTGAGTGTGTCACTTTCTATTTCTATCTTTTGAGAGCTGTCTTCTACCTTGTTACTCACCATTCTAAATACATGGTCTTTGCACTCTGATGGCCGCTGACTCCTTACCAAGCTCCGTAAAAGGGAGGATGGCATGCTGTAGTAGTGGTATTTCTTGTCATACAAACACTCCAGGCTGCTCAAAGTCTTGGAATAGAGCGCATTGCTCCAGCTATGGGGCAGCTTCCTACAGCTTCGAAGCTTTGTGTCAGCAAGTAAAGCTTCTTCCACCTGCAAGGTATCTACAGCTGAAAGCACTTTCAGGATGTCCACTGTCAAGGCAGACAGGTCTTGCAAATGTCCTAGCTGGCTGTCCAGGGACAGTAAAGATTCCTTGATACAAAATACCTTCTCATGCACTTCTTTAAGCTGCAGAAACATCTCTTCCACTCTAAATGGAAAAAGAAAATATTATGAAAATACCAAAACACGGATCTTCACTTCTGTTTGCCAGACGATGAACAAAGCCATCAATACATTTCAAAAAGTCAGTTCACATTTCAAACAGGCATTTTTTAAATTTTTTTTTTAACAGTGACTTCCATTCACGTGAATACCTATATTTGAAAAAAGCAATCTAAACTTACAAAATTCCAATCAGATTACTGGGCAAACAGCTAGTGACTTTTAAGGAAACAAGCTTTTTGCTCAAGGAGTATCTGTTCCAAAACCTGCTATTTTCCTATTAACATCCATTCTTTTCCACAGAACTACTGAACATAGACAGCAAAACACAACTTTGGAAATTTTGAACTGACTGTTGCATTTACAGCTGTAATGCCTCATAATGCACTTCCAAAGCTGCATCCTGCTGTCAGTTCCATAAAGTATACTTCTTGTCACTCAGTCATGTCACATTTCTACATTTCTTGTGTAAGCACAAGAACACGGCTCACACAAACCTTCAGATACTCTTACATTTCTGAATGTAATACTGAAGACTGCTGGGAAAAGCATCTTCCCAAGAACCTATCTGACCTCTGGGAGCAGTGTCTTCATCAGTTACCTTCAGGTAAAATTCAACTGCCCAAAGAGCAAACCATTTTTTTCTGGTCTTCAAATCCCCAATGCAAGAAATTCCTGTCCTGGAATTATATAATTTTAATCAAATAAATACCTTCATGTTTCCTGAAGGTACACTCTCTGGTCCTCTTAACACTAAGACAACGATAAACTAGCTGCAGGCAATATGCAAAAGTTGTTCCTTTCCTTTGTCACTGAGTAACTAAAAGATGTTTTATTCAACCAGTAGCTGAATAAAATCAAAGACAGTATTCCAAAATATTTTATTCATCTAAATTAATTTCTTATATTAATGTTATGCAATGCTGTGAAGTGTGTTTAACTTTTGCACCCAGGAAAAAGTCCTTTTCAGGTCTATATTTACCCACTAAATGAAATCTTCTTGCTCTAATCAATTCAATGGATGAACAAAGCTACTTATTTCATTTCTTTTGCAGGGAACCTTCATTTTACTTGCATGTTTTATTTTAGGATGCAGAAAATAAGATTACAAATATGCAAAGATTAAGAAGCTATCTTTCTTTAGGCAAAACAAATTTATTAGATGAGATCAGTACTGGCATTTATAGCACTCACTTTCTTTAACTCGTCACATTAAACATAATGGCAGGTCTGCCACTGATTTCAATAGAAAGCTAAATCAGGTCAATACTGAGTCTTTTGAAGCCCCTTTGACAGTTGTACATTGACATTTTGCAAAGACACTACGCTGCATTTAATGCTACAATGGCTATATAGTTATGTCTGTAAACAGCAGTTATACTCAATCACAAGCAATACTCTCAAAGTGTTCTTACACTGCTAAGCCTTTAAACAATAATATGTACTGTATGCCATACTCTGGATTTTGTGGTGCTATCTACTCTGCAAAGTGAAACTGACCAACACCTCACTGTACCCATCTAACCACCTGTGTCTTGTACACACCTGGGGATGCAATTCTGTCAGCAAGGCATCCCAGCCAGGCCCATCAAGCCATTCAGATACATTACATTTCCATCAAATTAGCAAGGCCTATGCATGTTATTGCTCCACCTGTTCACAGTAGCCATATCTGCTCCAAAGGCATCAGCTTATCAAAGTCTTTTTATGTGACAAATATATACAAAGAGCTCAAACCTGCAGCAAAACACACCTTTCTGTTGTCAGACGAATCCTTTCACTGTCACTGGAACTCAGGCTTTCATCCTTCTCATGAAAATATTTTTCCACACACTGTTCCTCAAAGTCATGGAGCTTTTTTAACTCCTCATCACTCAGGTACAACTCTGAACAAAAGTGATAGGAGTCAGCATGAAGCATGCCAATAAATGTAATTGTTTATATACACCCATGCTAAAAATAGAAAACTGTTGGACCTGCTTTCCTCCCCTTCCCTTGAGAAGAATGAGTCAGACGCAACTTCCATGAATTTGGGCTTATGTAAGAAGACTCAACATGTCAAACACAGGTAAACACGGGGTTTATCTTTCCTTAGGGGACAAAACCACACTGACAAAAATTCCAGTGTATTCCCTTTTAAAGCCTCAAAAGTACATATCCAAATGCTGCTCAAAACCACGTATTTTCTCCCAATCTTTTTTTCCTGTATTTTGTTATGCCTGTGTGACACATAAGACTTAGGTATAGGTATGTAAGACTTACAAAGGTTTCACTGTAGTTTGGTCCAGGAATTTAGGTTTAGTTACCTACAAAAATTACAGTACTTTCAGGCACTCAAAGCTACAAAGCTTTTTTTTAAACCTAATATCTTCCCAGGTTCATATGTATAAAACATTAAGCAACATTACTAGGTGAAGAAGAACACATTCAAAAGTTTCAAACTCCACAGCTTGGGCTGCTCATGATGCTATTCTTCTAGCACACCAAGACTTCAGAGAGAACAGATTGATTATAAGTAGTATGAAGAAATGCATGCAGTGGCAAGCTGCTTCTCTGATCCAAAATCTGCATCTTCCAAGTTTCTTTTTTCTTTCCTTTTTTACATGCCAGAGTCCTCACTGTACTTGCTAGAGGTATATCAGTGCCAAGCAATATGACAGTTTGTCACAACTATGTAGTACCAGCCTGCAACACATAGCACAGCAGGGAAGCCCACTGCAGTCTTCTGGGGTAACCCTCTTAACTCCAAATAAGACTTGATCACCTTCTAGACTTTTTTCCCCCCTAATCCATCTGTGTTCTTGCCTCCAAGATTTTACTCTGTATCTTGGTATTTTCATTGATTTTCCACAGGGTGGCAGCGGATACCTATTACTAAACCCAGTTAATTACATCAAAATTTAAGTAGAGGAAATGTATCAGGTAATACACAGGCAAATAGAAAAGGTATTTAGAAAAGGTACCTAAACAGGAAAAATGTCTCTCTCTGCTAGAAGACTTTTATATGTGCAAAGCAGTGTCTCAGTTTTTCTTCTGCCTACTGCACCTTAGAAGAAAGATACCCTCTATGCTATGTCAGTGACTTACACTATGCATGCACACAAAATAAGCAGTGATACTTCAAAGGCAGTCTGATGTATCCAGTGATGACTGAGGATCTGAGCCTGAGAGCAGCAGTAAAGTAGCTCAGCATTGATTAGTTAAGCCCATTTTTTAAATCTGTAACCACCTATGAGCACGCCAGATATCTTCAGCGATTCATGTTCAGTAAAGCAATGCATAACCTGGGAGGGTATGTTCACTTGTTCTTAGGCATCAAGGATGTATACCGCAGCAGGAAGGATGAAGCTGTATAATACTATGGGCCAGCCTTCCCAGTGTTTTTTTTGGGTAAAAAAAACAGCCACCAGCTGCTTTTCCTCCCCATTCTCCTGCCTCACCCCACCAACCATCAAGCTCCACAACTGAGTATTCATTCTCATCCCAAAATCATGTTGTCCCCTCCCTGCAACAGAATCTTAGAATCACAGTATGATTGGGGTTGGAAGGGACCTTAAAGTTCATCTAGTTCCAAACCCCCTTCCATGGACATGGACAACTTGCACTATACCAGGTTGCTCAAAGCACCATCCAACCTGGCCTTGAACACTTCAGGGATGGAGCATCCACAGCTTCTCTCGGCAACCTGTCCCAGTGTCTCACCACCTCATAGTGAAGAATTTACTTCCAATATCCTGTCTACATCTATCCTCTGCTTAAAGCCATTACATGTTGCCCTGTCACTACATGCCCTTGTAAAAAGTCCCTCTCAGACTTCTTGTAGGTCCTTTTTAGGCACTGGAAGCTGCTCTAAGGTCTCCCTGAAGCACCCAACCCTCTTAGCCTGTCTTCACAGGAGAGTTTCTGCAGTCCTCTGACCATCTTCATGGTCCTGCTCTGGACTTGCTCATGCAGACCCATGTCCCTCTTGTGCTGGGGGCCCCAAAGCTGAATGCTATACCTCAGGTGGGGTCTCATGAGAGCAGAGTAGGGGGGGAGAACACCTCCTTCAACCTGCTGGTTACACGCCTTTTGATGCAGCCCAGCACACAGTTGGCTTTCTGGGCTGCGAGTGCACACTGCCAGCTCATGTTGAGCTTCCCATCATTGAACACCTCCGAGTTCTCCTCAGGACTACTCTCAATCCAGTCTTCACTCCACCTGGATTTGTGCTTGATTTGAACTAAAATAGGGCTGCTCCTAGCTGGCAACAGTTGGACAAGGAACTGGCATCACCTTAAAGGGCATTATGAAGGACTCTGGTATGGAGAAGTCCAATTGGGAAGGGTGAAGGAGGTGTGCTTCAGGTGCAGTGACAAGCCAGCAGAGAAAGGGGTGGAAGCAGCAAGGAAGTGAGAGGTTCCTGTGCTCTCTCTCTGCATCTGCCATCACTGGCTCTCCTGTGTCTTCGGGCTCTGTGGCTACTTTCTCTTGGCAATTAAAAAGGAATTGTTGGTCATTTCAGGACTAATGCACAGACTATATATCTCCAGTATTGTTTACTTCCTTTCAAAATAAGGCTATTCATTCCTACAGAATAAGCTAATGTCACTTTATATCAGCTCAGAGTTGTGATATGTCTTGACTAAAGCACAGTATGCAGCACAGCAAAAGCCAAATACAAAGGAAAGCATTCCCCAAATCATTTTTTCCTTACAGGAGTTCTTAGGCAGGCAGGTTAAATTCAATTTTGCTAATAAAAACAGCCTCCTACCCAGAGAGGTACCCTACTCCTACTCTCTTTTTTTTTTTCTTTGACAAACTGAGCTATAAAGTGATGGGAGGCTGGCAAAACATTCCTCATTAGCTATTTTGTTTGGGCCCCAGCTTAGCTCTGCTTACTTAGTCCAACATCGCCTTCCTCTTGATCCAGCTCATTTGGAGGCTGATGGTGGAAGATGCAGTTTATCAGAAGTCCAATGTAGCTCAGAAGGATGAATGGTGGAGGCAGCCATGGCTTCTCATGGTAAGTCATAATGTAGCGGTACCTATTGTACTTCCAGAGCTTGTTTGATATGGATTTCAAATCAAAATAAACATTACTGAGAAGAGAGATAGAGAGGGAAGGAGGGCAAAACACTCCTGTGAGGAATACTCCCAATACAGCAAAAGATGCTTGTCTACAGATCTAATTTGACACCGAAGAAAAGTTCCATCCCTCCAGTGAGGTAAATCAGCTTAGCAACTTTCATTTAACACATCAGTAGCATATGCCTGCAGCTACTGCACAGAGAATGAGATCTTCAAAGCTGCCTAAAGGATTTGGAGATTCAATTCACATTCACATTAATGGGAACTGGGCAAAAATATCCCTGAAGTGGCTTTGAAATCTCAGCCAGATTATTTAAACATTAATACGTAGCTTAACTGAGAATTCAGTATTGTCTGCCTCTTTGGACTAGATTAAATGTAGGAGTCAGGCTAAGGGAAGAGCTAATAAAACAGTTCTGTGCAATCCCCTAAACAAAATACTTGCTGCAGCAGGCAGCTTCACAAACAATTCTTCCGCACAGTACTCTTTGCAGTCATGATATTACTAAATGTGACTATTGTTGCATTGAATAATTTTCCACATCTACTATCATAAATCCAAGTACAGGAAAGCAGCTTTGTGGTTCCTAGCTCTGTAACTTCAGCTGCACCGCCATGCTACACACCCAATATACAATCACAAAAACATGAGCTTTGCTTCTGGGAGCATAATTAAATATATTGTTCATACCCATTTTTGGTCCCACTTCTGGAAAAATCAAATCACTAAGCAGAAGATTAAATATCATCATTGCTGAAGGTTTAAATCTAGAAATAATTCAAATTATAATTTCACAGCTGCACATTAAAAAAAAAAAAAAAAGTCTTACCACAATTTCAGGAAAGGGATTTCTAATTGGAAGTGGGAATAGAATGAGATTTGATCATTCACTTTTCCTGAATATTAATCACTACATTTCTCCATTTTTATTTTTTTTTTTAACCTACAGCTGACTTCCAACAGTTCTCTTCACCAGAAATAGAACTCCAGGAAAAAATAATTAACTGCTTGGTTTAGACCACTCTTACTAGAATTTTAAAGAAACTGATCCACTACAAGGATTTTCTTGTTAAAACTTGAAAGATTAGCATTACTATAAAGACACTGACTAATTACTATAGTGTAATACGAATTACTATAAAATTACTATAAAGACCTCTCCTACTCTGACAGCAGACACTAAAAAAGACATAAACCCACTACATTTAGATTTCAGTCTAGAACACACCAACTTGCACTGAACAACAGGAATTTTCAAATTATTTTCTAAAGGAAGAGCATGCTTCTACAAAGTCATATTTTCTTCACTTGAATATCTTCTCCACCTACCTGCCAATTTAAATCTTAGGCTACACTATGATGAAAAGGGTAGCCCAAGACCCTTTGAGCACAACAAATACAACTTTTAGGAACAAAGAATAAATTAACCCAGAGCTGAATTAATGTTGCTTGTTTGCCAGCCTGTTGTCCACTTTCAGAGAGTCAGATTTTGTTTAAATGGCAAAACAGTTTAGGTGTCTACTTACTATCCCCTTTCTCCCACCCTCTTCCTCCCATCGTGCTCTTTTTATTCAGCTTACCCCCATGGAAGATGGGGTAACAACCACCATCAGCATGCTCCCTGCTGGGACATTTCTGGTGACAAGTTTTTGCGGAAGTGTTGTCAGAACATCTGTTGGTTGCTTTTGCTTTGGCAATAATTTACCATGGTACCTACTTAAAGAAAGCAATCAGCAAGTTGACCATGATGATGTACTGCACAAAGAGGTAGACAGCCTGGAGGAACGGCGTGAGGAAGGAGCCAGGAGGACACTCTTCATTGGTTTCACAGACTGAAAGAACATGATTAGAATGGAACTCAGAGCAAAGCACAGCAACAGCATGTGCTTCTCTTTTGCCACAAGAAACAGAATGGTCCTTATTACTTTCACAGAGACACATTATTAAATTTCCAATTAAAAAGTCTACCTCCACTTAAAGGAGATCTGAGACCTCTTTGTGATGCTACCGCTCCATAGTTTCCACTACAGTTCAGAAGCTACAGACACCACTTCAGGGATACAAGTCACCCTGACTTTCTGTTACTGGGAAAATTATGCAGCTGAAATGTATTTGGGAGATGGCACACACTCAACTGAGTGCTGAAATCCAAATCTCTGATCCTTAAAGCAAGTGGCAAAGATTCCACTGACTCGACTGTGGAAAGGACACAGTGTGAAGACTACTTTATCAGTACTGGAGTGTTATTCCTTCAGAATTTCAGTAAGGTCCCATGTACTCATGTACAAAAGGATATATAACTACTAATATTCATAAGATGAAGCAACAAATCATAGAAATTAAAGGATCCTTCTCATTTTTAAATTGTCAAAATACTTTTCAGTCTTTACGATATTTAATTAAATTTTAGATCTTTGATGAAATTTTAAAACACATTTATAAGGCAGCAGCCCTAAATTAAGGACATATTCCACAGCAGAAAGAGTCATTAGAAAAATTATACCTTTATTTGAGAAGTATCAAATTTCAAATGTTTAGCATTAATAAGTGATTAAATGGATTAAACTGTGAAACTTAACAGTGTGCTTTCATTAAAAGAATTATGACTTACATAACCAAAATACGTAGTCATCATGTGATTGTTTCAGAAATAATAATAGATGCAATACCTAAAATTATGTTAATGAATTAGATCTATGCTGAACCATGTATGTTAAATATATGTATCTACTTGCATACCCACTTTTCTATTTTAGGGACGGTTTTACTTGTACCCATCACTTAGCAGCATGAGTGTGCCTTCCACCTGTAATGCTGAAATAGTTGCTGGAGTGCTCAGTTCTTCTCTGTTACTGAGAGAAGGTCAAAACCATAATCATTGGTTATATTTTTCCTGTGTTCAACTGGTTTATCTGCTTTTTGAATGATGCCAGACAATTCTTGCACCAATGAAAAATATTTGTTTTCTTTATTTTTCCTTTTTGTGGTTACCACTTTATGTTTTATTCCTTTAAGGCAACTTTGTAGTCCTTCCTCCAAGAGATCAGCAGCTTTGGATTTCCCTAATTAGAAATTCATTTCACTGCCAGATCCCCTGACCATGAACTAGCTTAGTATTAGTTCCTATGTGCTTTGCTCCAAGTTTTGCAATATACTTAATCTGAAAAGCTGAAGTTGAAGGTTTTAAAGCTTAATCGTTATTTTTAACAAAGAAACTAATATTCTCACCTTTATTAATGCAGTATTACTCATTAAGGACATATATATACTGGAATCAAAATTGCTTGAGAGAGAATAAACTCCGCATGTAGTCTAAACTCTAGTAGCCCAAAGCAGATATGTTTCTGCACATATTAAATTTAAGGTGTTCAGCTGTACTGTGAAAATTACCTACCATCTATTTCTCCAGCATAGACCTCACCAAACATCATCCAGTAAGGCTGAAATACAATGTCTCGTGCTAGAGTCCAAGAAGGAGGTTCTTCTGGTGAAAGGATTGCCTTTCGTGACACTCCAAAACTCAACAGGACTATGGCCATCATGACCACAATATAGAACATGTTTGCTGTCTGGAAGATATATGGGCATGAAAGAATTAGCTGCGCTGATTATATGTAAAGGAAATACATTTTAAGGAAGAGTATCAATCACTGTTTTTCCAAATCACAACAGAGAAGCAGGGCTAATTATCTCAGTATGCTAAAGGAAAGAAAAATATCCTATTTCTATGACCTGGATTACCCACGTGTTTTGTAGAGACTAAAGTCATCTGGGACCAAGAAGAGTAAAATTTTTGCTTCCCTATCAAGTAAATCTTAAGATCTTAAGCAAGATTTGAAATATACAAAGACCTTATGATGGTCCTTTTCCTCAGTGATTTTTCCTCCAAACTAAGAGCAAGGATTAGCAGTGAAAATTATTTTGCCTTCTAATACTGCATTGGAATTACTATGCAAGACAGAATATAAAAGTATTAATAACATAGTTCCCAATAACCAAGGGAAATTACAGTGGGAATCTGCAGATATCCCTCAAGACTGGGCTGTATTTCAGCAGTAGTTCTTACACTAAAAGAAAAAAGATTAACTTTGATCTCAGAGAAATTTTGCCAGCTAAAATGGGATATAATTATTTGAATCAAAATGCAAAATAATAATGAGACAGTTTCCAAGAGCTAGGGGAATTATCTATAGTAGTGAGCCTGTCTGCAAGAGACAGTGATTTTTCTTTCTTCTATTATCAAGCTGGATCAGAAACTCAACTCCAATGCAAACCTTCTCTTAGGATCTAAGCAAAAATGTCTTTTGTGAATAAATTCAAACAATGAATAAATTAGAGAGAACTGAAATCTGATTATGGTCAACTTATGGATAGAAAAAGACATGGTATTTTCAGGTAACACATTCGCTATGAATTAGCTGACCTCTCCTTTGACCATCATTCTTTTCTGTTACTTCTGACCGTTACACATTACTGTATAGATGCGTTAACTACAGAACTATTTCTCCAAGGCATGATACTTACCATTTTCCCAATCATTGTCAGGTATGGGCCAGCGTGCTGATTCACAGCAAAAAGATCGAGGAGCCGAGCATACCAAAATATTATATCCAAGCAGTAAAGCAGCCTCCCTGCAGTTTGAACAGGGGGTTTGGACCAGCGCAAGCCAAAACCAATCAGAAATAGGATGATTGCTATGGAATCAGTAAAATTCCAGTATTCATAAATCCACACCTTCACTTTTTGGAAGAATTTTCCAGGTTCTGAGATAAATACCTGCGTAGAATAGGGAAGAAAGGAGGAACAAAACAAAACTGCATTAAAATCACAGACACATTCTTTAACCTTTTCTGTCTGAACAGTTTCATGATATTTGAGAATGTGCAATTTTCCTTTTTTTTTTTTTTTTTTTTAAATTTTTGTACTCCTGTGTACTGCATATTGCCATTCACTGACAAGTAAAGTTTGTAATTGCTCAAGTAAGCCACACCTAAGGAACGATTCTGAGCCTGAACCTATTCAGTAAAGCGCACGCTCCTCAGCAAAAAAAGCAAAGCAGCTAGTATAGACTTGTTATGCATAGGTACCATTATAAATTAACAAGCATTTTCTAGAGGAATGGTCATGACCTGTAGCAGCCCTTTCATATGCCCCTAAGTCATGGAAAGTACCAACCTAACCTTGCTGATGGAAAAATAACTAATGCTTTAATTTCAGACTGAAAATATAAAGAAAGATCCTTGTATTCCACCAAGGGCATGCTAAAAAAAGGAGTGCCGGCAACTAGCAAGGTAAAGAATGGAATGTTCACTCCTTGAACTGTGAGGTGCCCCAAAGGGATTTTAAGCTTCACTGGGCAAATGTGGGAAGTGGAATCTTTGAAAGACCATAAATAAAACATCTGCACATTACACAAGAGAAGTCAATTATGCAGTGCCATGTAAGATCATACTGATAAGTTCCAAGAAAAGATGAGATTTTGAAATGTTACGCCCTGATCCTGAAAGGATTTACACATATGAAGACATTAACGTAAATAACCTACTCAATTCAGCTGGACTAGCTCACACGAGGAACTACTTGCAGGATCAGGGCCTAAGGCTTTAACAATTAGTTGATACAATCTAGAGAAACAGAGGTTTGCAGCTACATGTAACAAGGCCCTCAGCAGTTACTTAGCTGCACATGTAAGACACAGCATCCTATAATGTCTTGACCAGCAGACCAAAACTTGTACAAGTACAAAGAAGATCAAGTAGAAGACATGAATTTCAAAGTCCCCAAAAAATGTTAATGTATAGAACAGCTGATGTTTCCACTGCCCCACCATCAACATGAGGCAACAGCACAACAGTGATTTCTAAAGTGCTTGCTATTTCACACTTAATTTTTAACCAATTAGACAATCCTCGCTTTGACCTTTTAACTTATATGTCTTGCAGACACAGAATTTGAATGTTTATTCAAACTTCACTATATTCCCAGCATTTCTGCTGTCCCTTGAAATTCTTCACCTCCCTTATACTGATGTCATAGTCTTCTGAATGATCTAACAGCATCTTTCATTCAGAACTGACTGCTTTTTACATTGATTCCTCTAAAAGCATAGCATTTCAAATGTCTTAAAGAAGATAATTCACACTACTTTTTTTTACTATGTGCTGATTGACTGAAGATAGGTTCAATAAGATACAAGAATTTGGGAGATACACAGCTGCGTTCATCTCCAACCTCAGGTTTGGTGTGCAGTTTGTGCTCAGAAGCTCAGACTTAATCAATTGCAAGTAATTGCAGTTAATTTTGTTTGGAAAGTAATTTTACCATGCTCAATGAGCCCAGCATCAAAAATTGTTGGGGGGGGGGGGAGGGGGTGGGTGTTCCAGTTCCATTTTTAGATGGTC
>JAOEHY010037808.1:0-27006 GCA_025447955.1 Psilopsiagon aurifrons
AGAGGAGAGGAGAGGAGAGGAGAGGAGAGGAGAGGAGAGGAGAGGAGAGGAGAGGAGAGGAGAGGAGAGGAGAGGAGCAAGCAGTTCTGCTGGGACAATGTAATCTATTTTACAACTGACCCTCTTTACTGTCCAACTGATTTCATGGTTTTATTCCTTTCTTTGGACATATAATCAGTTTCCCTCAGTGTTTAACTGTGTGCTGAGTTGTACTGGTTTTATCTGAGTGTGAAACAATTAATTTAAATCACTGCAAGCTGGATACTTTTACTGTACTTTGTGCAATTTTTACTTCTGTTTACTCTAAAATAATTAGCAACAGTATCAGGCTGGAGCAAAGCACATTGTTCTTCAGCTGTAGTAAGTGTCCACTGGTTTAACTCAATCAGTACAAGTTTGTCTTTATGCAGTATAAGAGCAGCCAGGCAGGATCAGACCAAAATCCAACAGGCCCTGTTCCCTGCCTGATGATTAAAGTGATCCAAAGCAGCTGCCTTGGGATGCGTATGGTGAGAGGACAAGCATGTCACACCCTTCCTCTCATAGTTATGACTCAGGGACTTCCTCTCTTTGTGCTTTTGGTCTCTTTTGATAGAAATTTCAAACTTGTTTCCCCTAATTTTTCCAATGGACTGTTCATCTCCACACTTACCCAGTCAATCAGGCATCTGGTGAAGTGGTATTGTTCACCCTGCCCCAGAGAATGTGGGTATGTGGGTTGAAAGTTTTCTCAAAGAAAACAATCCGTCTTTCCCCCACATCTCTAATGTGCTGGGTTTGGAGGGAGGGAAGACCCTCTATTTTCAGCTGTTAGCGTTAATGGCCCCAACTTCTCCCCGGGACAATGTAATTTAAAGAATAAAATGTTCTTTTTTTCTATTTCTACCAGCTTCTTCTAAATCAAATATTTAGTATCCGTAGAGCAGATTAAACCCTCATTTGTTTAATAAATGCTGTTTAATTTTGCCCTGACTTGTAACTTACAAGGAGGACTATGAAGCTTCCGCATATGCAGCCTTTGTACACAACATCATGCAGATGAAGCTTTCCTCCAGTGACCAGCCTGAGGCCTTCCCAGGGCTCTGTTACGGTTGTCTCTGATTCCCAGAAGTGGCATTTGCTGCCTTTGCCATCGAGTTTGGCAATCTGATCTCACTTATATGATTAAAAGCTGCAAGTAGCAGTTTTTGCAGGGAAAGGCAGCTTCTCTCAGGCTGTCCCGAGTAACCCAGGGCTCTTAGCTCTTTGCTTCTTGTATTTTCACTGCACAGCAAGCAGGAGGCAATCCTTTCTTTCCCCTGTCCTTGATGAAGGAGCACAAATGACACTCTTAGCCTGAGGACAGCTTGTACCTCGAAGGGGTTCAGGATGGTCACACCGGTGGGGCTGATTCCCTGATGTTGGCTGCAAGTAAAGCAGCTCCACCAGAACAGCACCGTAAGGCATAAAAAATCCCTCTTAAACCCTGAGCCTTGTCTGCCTCTCAACACAAGTCTTTTAGTCTCACTGGGACAGGAGGAGGGAACAGCAGGAGGAGTTGGGAGGCCAAGGGCTGGATTGCAGGCAGCTGCCAGTTGCCATTGCATAGCGTGATAGATAACGTGAGCAGGAACTTCCCTCCCTGTTAATAAACAGGCAGCACTTTGTTGCTCCAAGAGGTATTCGTTTTACTTTGCTGTGGCATAAACTTTCAAGATCTTAGCATGTTATGTCAGAAAAATGAGCTTTATTTCATACTTCCAGCGTCTGCTGGTGGTGAGGAGGAGCGAGGGAGAGCAGAGGAGGAGGTTGCTATTAGCAGCAGCTCTGCTGAGGAAAAAACCTTGGGCCTTTCGCTCCCTGCAAGAACAACTGAATGCAGAGCCTTTGTCTGGGGACTGTCATCTTCCCAGTGATACTGCAGGACCTGATGAACCTAATGAGGAAAATGGCTTGAGAGCTGTATGGAAGGCTCAGGGCTTTGCATCTCCCTGGTGGTGCTTTGTCAAGCCTGTGAGTCTGGCCAGTGTGAAGCATCTGAGGGTGTTCCTCCTGCCTTCACTGATGGTCTTGCCTGGGCTGTACTCCCTGGGCCAGCGGGGACCAGCATTGCCCCAACTTCAGAGGGAGCAGCCCTGCCACATTATAGTCTTCACATTCCTGCAGCATGGGGCTGCCCAGAGAGTGCTGTGCCACAGCTGCATTGGGCCTTATTTCTTTTTTAGTAGTATTTTTTTCCAGATAACACTGTGGGTCCCCTGCTTTCACAGCTCACAGGGAGAAAAGTGAGAGATTTCCATGAAAATCTCAATAGCTCCAGCTGCTTATCCAACAACCTGATATGGATTTAAGCCTGCAATGTATGTGTGTGTGTATATATATAGTGTGTGTATGTATACATATATATATATATAGTAGTGACATAACTGTAAAGGGAAAAGCAGTTTACTCTCTTCATTTTTTATTATATGCAGGCTATCAAAACGTATTCATCCACCACAGGGACCAGAAAACAATATATTTGTACTATTATCAAACACTCAAGGCGGGACTGAGGTTACCCTTTCCAGAAAAGCCTTCAGATTTGGCACAGGTTATGCATGAACACAGGCTTTGGTGCATGTTACCTTTCTGGTGGTTTAAAATATGTTTTGCTCAAGGTATCAGGCTCTTAGATGAGAAACCTTGCTCTAGGGTCTGCCACTGGCCCATAAGTGGTTACCAGGGTTTACCCCTTGCTTTCAGGCAGCACAGCTTTGTTGGCCTCTCACCAGCACACTTGAACAAAGGGGCTTTTGTGCAATGTCCTTGGATACCTTTTGTCATATGGAAAGAGGCTAGGTCTTTCAATAGTTTGGAGGTGTGCTTTCCACCCTTTGGTTTGGTTTGGCAAAGCCAAAACTTGGCTATGCCAAGTTACTTCTGGTTGTTTCACGAAAGTTCTGCTATGCAAGGTCTCTATGATGGGGCTTGTTAACTGCTGGGCTCAGTAGAGCCAGGTCTCTGGACATCTGCTCTGAGGGCAGACACAACCTTGGTGCACCAAGGTTGGTCCTGGCTAGCTGCTCTCTGTGCCAGGTGGGCAACAAGACCTCAGTGTGGACACCTCAGCTCTTGGGCAAAGCTCAGGCCCCGAGTGCATTTCCCTCTGCTGCTGGTGACAGCTGCCCTGAATAAGCCTTTGGCCTTCCGGTGACCATGCGTCGCTGCAGGACCTCAAAGGAGGCATGGGTTCAGAGATCAGTGCGTTCATGAGGGTGGTTTCCTATCACCAGCTTGTAACCTAGCCATAAAGCTACGATCATGCCTTCAAACAACTCCTTGTTCATGGAATGTATTTCAAAGACTAGCAGATCTGGCTGGCAGAATGGGGTCCCATATATGAATTAAAGTCTTTACTTTTTTCTTCTATAAGTTTTCAAGAGTGCTAGTGACAGAAGAGGAAGGGAGGGAGGCAAATTACAAACTTTTTATACATTAGGAAGGTAAATGAAGCAAGTGAATGCAAAGACAAAGAGATGAAAGTCATATTTTATGGTAAGCATCATGCAATTCTTCTTATTGGTGATGGGTGTGCAAAATAAGACACCAGAACCCAATGAAAGAAAAGGTTAATACTGTCGAGAAATGATAGTTAGTACTGTGACTTTCTTTTTTTCCCTCCACTGATTAAATAATTTATATCAGAATACTTTTGTAATTTGAGTCTGTCAGATGGGAGCTCTTTTATATATAAATATATTTTTTTCTTTCCTGCTTTCTAATTAGCAAGGTATAACACAGAACAGTAATGTATTACACAAGTGGAGAAGTGACACTGTCTGGAGAGCCTTGCTGTGTCCTGATTCCCTGCAAGAAAAACTGCGATGCCATGCTTGGGAAGCCCAGGCTTTCCTCCTTGCAGCAGCTAAAGAGTTAAAGAGATAGATCAAAGCAAAAAAACCCATGAAAATATTCCTTTCAGGCTCCAAAACACTGTTGCCACCATGGAGAAGAGTAGCAGAAAATTAATAAGGTGGTGTTGGAGCAGATGCATGACCTGCAGTATAGTACAGAGGGCAAGAGTTCAAATATAAATAAATATGTATGGCTGTGCTATGTCTTATTAGATAAGAGTGCTGTCTCGTAAGCAGTTTAGGTGCAGCAAAGTGGCATCTGTAGTACTTGCAAGACAAGGAGCTGTACCATAAACGAGCCTCCTGATTAAGCCTGGGATTTTTTAAGAGGCCAGTAAGAGCTGGGAGTGAGATTCATCATTTCATCTCTCTGGGATGATGGTATCAGGATTGGCAGGGGAGAGGGGGTGAGACTCCTGCACTGATTCTGGCAGGATAGTCATCATTTGGGAGGCAGGACTGCTGGGTTTGGCATCCCAAAATGTTCCCTGTGAACAAAACTCCCATCTGTTTTGACTGAAAAGTTAAAAAGCTGTCCCTCAAGGGGTGTGTAGGTGGTATGTCTGCTCAGCCTCCATTTTCCCAAATCAAAACCTCAGGAGACATCCTGTAACACAACGCACGATTTTGGGACAAGCATTTCGGAGTCACTCTTTGAGCGCCCCAAAGCCAGTGAGCACTTGGGCCAGGTGACAAAGTGAAGGAAACTGCTGCAGACCCCAGCCTTCCCCAGCATAACCAGGAGAAGCTGAGATCCATTTGCGTCCAGAGATATTTCAAATACATCCAACAGAAATAATTGCACAGTAATTTCTCAGTCAGTGGTCAGTTGAAAATTGTATTTTAAAGTATGCATATTTTAATACAATTGCATCTTCATGGTGAACTCATGGGTTTCTTCTGGCTGGTGGAGTCACTTGGAAAAAGAAAGCAAACATCATTTGAGACTGAACTGAGCTGAGTACAAATAATCTTAAGAACAAAAAATTGACACAGACAAAATATAGATTATCATTCTTCATCAGTCACAAACAAAATTCACCTCAGCTTTTCCACTTGAGTTGACTTTCCCCTCTATTTTTCAGCCAAATAGTTCCCAAATAGTTCCAATGACCCAAAACAAGCATTTTTCACAAGATTAATTTCTGTGCTGCAGAAGTTCGTTCATCCCAAGCCAGACTCCTGGAAAGACGTGGGCAAGGCTTGTCAAGTAATTTGGAAACAAATGTAGACAAAAGATGGAATTGGCTCCACACAAGTTTCACCCCTCCCCACCGCACCTCCCTTCTCTAGTTTTGTAGAGGGGGAATAGTGACATGGATAAACCACAGGAGTAAAGCTCGTGTGGTTTGTACATGTCACCAGAACCCCTGCAGAAAAGCGCAGCTTTATATGTACAATTTCGGTTTAGTTTATTATTTATAATACCTGGGTACCAACAAAAAAGCTCAGACACTAATGCAAAGTTTTTAATTTCTTAGTGCGTTGACATCACTTACTGTCTTTCTCAATGTATTTTTATTTGTTTGATCTTCTATAAATTTTTCTCTTTGTTCTTCAGATGGAATAGCAAATCTAGTTCATTCCAAAGACATTTGGCTGCTATAAAGTAACGGAAACACCTTTAAAAATTTAGAGTTTTAAGTGTGATATCATGTCCCATGAGAATATTTGTATCATTACAGGACACACTATCACATTGTTCTCTGGAAATCTGAAATTCCACTAATTTATAAGAATATCTATCTATCTCAGCCATCTGTATTATTTTAATGCAGATCATTTATTGGAGTAAAGATACTAAATACCCTATTCCTGCGCTGGTTCACTGTGTGATTTGGGCTATGCCAACATATGCAAACTTTTTTTCCTTTCTAACACCTTCATATTAAGGCACTTCAATTAAAACTTCTAGTGAAGGCTTCTGGTCAAGGGTTAAGATTTTTTAGCTTAAGGCACTTGCTGACTGCATGTCCTGCTTTCACCTGATCTTACCTATGACTGGGCCCAGTGGTATTTTGAGGTGAAGCTGGTGGTCATCTCTTTCCACAGACTTGTGATCAGATGTGGTTTTTAGCTGTCCAGGGAAAGAACAGACTTGTGATCAGATGTGGTTTTTAGCTGTCCAGGGAAAGAACAGGGCCAGTAGTGGCTGATGGTAGGTGGATGGTTAAGATTTGGCATTTTGGGTGCCATGATTTGTCAGGGCCAGTGAGCAGCAGGTACCAGCTGGTACTGAGGAGAGGAAAAGGCTTGGCCAGAAGAGGGTAGTGAGCATCAGGAAAGGGGGAGGACCAGTGTAGGAAGCAAGGACTGCTTGGAGGGCCAGAGCTGTCCATCCAGCATATGGCCACAGGGGACATCTTCATAGTGAGATGTACTCTTTGACTTGGATTCCACCTGGGGTCAGGGACATGTGCTCAGGATCATTGTTCTCCTTCACTATGCATGCTTGGCACCCACTCCACCTCCTTCTCAGCAGGGGCCATTGCCATCCTGGCCACACAGCCCTGCAGCATCCTTCTTAAACTGTTACATGCTCTAAAAGGAAAAGGCCAGCTATGTAAGGCTTAATGTAATCCTTGCAGTGACTGAGTGGGACTGTCAACTGACCATAAAAAATTAAATGAAAATTGGGAAATGTTCAAAGATGCTAAAAAATGACATGGTTGTACCCTTCTTTCCTCTTTCTCCTGTCACGCACACACGGACACATAGACACAATGCTAAAACAAATCAGAATCAGTGGCCAGGAGAACGATAGACAATAAAAGATACCAGAAAACCCTAAAAGGAGCAAGAAAACCCCTGCACAGTTGTGGGACTATTGCTAGAGACAGCTCACAGCACTGCAAGGATTAACAAAGAAAGATCAGAAGTGTTGACTAGTCACTTTTGTTCTGTATTTGCAACGAAGCTGGAGAGTGTATCTATCCTGTCTGACATTTCTGCAGGAACAGAAAGTTTATCTCTGCAGCAAAGGAAGATCTGAGGCAGCACCTGCTAAAATTAAGCTTTTCCAGAAACAGCTCTATTAATTTGCACCCAGGAGTTTTAAAGGAAGTGGCTATGGAACTTTCTGAAACACCCGCATTAATAATTCACAGATGTCAGGAGAATGAGTTAATTCTTGAGTCTGTAGGTCAGCAAACACTGCTCTAAAGGGAAAAAAACCTGCTAGAAAGTGTGTGTGTGTGTGGGGGGGTAGGAACTAATATAGAGAAGAAGAGACCAGCAAGACTGACAGTTCCAGATACAGCTTGGAAACAGATTTTTAGGGCAACTGCAATGAAAGATTTAGAGTCTAAGTATATATGTATACATTCATATAAAACAAAGGCTAGCCATAAAAAAGTGCATAGTAGTAGTTCAGGTACTTTACTGAGGCTTAGGATGAGAGATTTCATAAACTCACATTATCAAGGTTACTGTAAAGGAGGCCAAAGGAAAATTTGGTGCATGTATGTTGCTCCCAGTGGGAGGCTTGTCTGGGGATGCTGCTGCCCCAGCTGCCCCTCTGTCCCTGGGGAGGACAGAGTGGCCCTGCCGTATGGGGCCACAATTCACTGGGTGCCATGGGAATGCCCTGGGAAGCCCTCTCCAGGCCTTGCCCAGGTGTTTGCAGTGAGGTTGATGGCAGATTTGGGGTCAGGAAGACATTCGTCTTTGAATCAGGGGGGCGAAAACCTTGACCTACTTCCCAAGTGCTTCCACAACCCGAATGGCTGCTGCCAAGTATCCCCAGCCAACACAGGCCAGGGTATAATATCCCTGTATTTGTTTTAGAGGATCCACTTTCTTGCAAATATAAACGACATTTTTATTATTATTTCCAGTTGTTACATGATTCTTATTATAGTTCAGCACTGACGTCAGCAATAAACAATAATAGGATTGTGAACTATTGCTCTTTCTAATAAAATTATGTTTCTTCTCTGCATTATAAATCTAATAGCTATTACATCAGTACCCATAAATATATATCATTGCTTTACCTATTTAATATATACAGCGCATTGCATGCCCCAACAGAAAATAATCAGATATTTTTTTATAAGTTAGCCACAGCCATTATTAGATCATGCATGCCTAATAAGTAGAAGTAGAAGATGTAATTAATGGGCAGTTTTTGTATCATTTTCTCTTTTTGAAGGGGTAGAAAGAGGTGGCTTTTACCTGCTTTTCTTTCCCCTCTAAAGCTTCAGCCTCTATTCTGTCATCAGTTTCCCCACACTTTTCCTTATCATTTCTTTCCTTTTCATTTTTTTGCAGGCTAAATGCCAGTGAAACAGCTCTGCACAAAGGCAGTGCAATTTCTCCAGTGCAGGGTCTTCGAAAGCCCTCTCATCCCCAAGAAACAGCCCTTTCCCCCACCCCTTTGTGCCAATGCATATCCTTGCTGTCTTCATGGCTAAGCGTCTCTACTCCCTGTCCTGTCCATCATGGACCCCTTTCCCTCTTCCCCTATATTTTGGTGATACTCACTTCTGCCATGCCCTCCCAGTTGGCCAAACCTCATGGTGCTTGTCCTGGTTTCAGCTGTAACAGTTCTTTTTTTTCTTATTATTAGTTGGTGCAGTGCTGTGATTTGGCTTTAGTCTGAGAACAATGCTGATAACACACCAATGTTTTAATTGTCATTCAGGAGTGCTTACCCTGATCAAGGACTTTTCAGTCTCTCATGCTCTGCCAGTGAGGAGAGGAACAAGAAGCTGGGAGAGAAGAGACAGGACACCTGAACCAAACTAGCCAAAGTTCCATACTACAGCACATCATGCCCAGCATATAAACCGGGAGGAGTGAACTGGAAAGGACAGATCCCTGTTCAGGCTGGGTTGAGTATCAGTGAGTAGGTGGTGAGCAATTGTATTGTGCATCACCTGTGTTTATTGTTTTCTTTTCCTCTCCCCTTTAAGTTTTATATCCTCTCCCCTTGTCATTTCCCTTATAATTGTTATTATTGGTGGTAGTAGTTTTATATTATACTTTAGTTATTGGACTGTTCTTATCTCAGCCTGTGGGGTTTGCATTCATTTGATTCTTCTCATCCCACCTAGGGTGGGGAGGGTAGAATGGTAAAAGCAGGGTAGGGGGTGAGCAAGAGGCTGTGTGGCTTTAAATTGCCAGCTGGGCTTAAATCATGACAGTGCTCATCTTTGGTCTCTGGGCCATGGGTGCCTGCAGGTTTAGTGCTGCAGCTCATCTTCCAAGCAAGGCAGCCGTGATGGCACCACCACCCCAGCCCCTTTGCAATGCCCTCATCCTGGTGTCCCCCCATGAGCCAATGGAGCCTTTCTGGAGAGGATCTGCCTGATGGCACCCTGGGGCAGTGAGCGACATGAACATGGTTGTGATCTATGGAAGTGCGTGTGAGATCTGTATAAATAAGGCAGTTCCCCCCCTCCGCCCCCCTCTTCCTCCTTCTCCTGCTCCTCCTCCTCCTCTCTCTCAGCACTGATTAATGTGTTGAATGAAACCTTTAAATGTTTGATTTCAAAGCAGAGGGATTTCCCCCCCCCCTCTTTCCGCCTATGTGTAAAGAAGAGGGAAAAAAAAACCCTCCACGATCATGTGGGAAATGTTGATTTTAATGGAAAAATTGCATTGTGCCGACTTTCATAGAGTAGAAAATCCACAGAGTGAGACTTCAGGCTTGGCACCTGCTCCAGAACCTTCCTGATGAAGCAAAGGTTGTCTTCATTAAGAGCATTAATATTCATGCAGCATGGTAATTTTGACACAGAAAAGGTCTCTGTAACCTTTTCTTGTGTGAGAATTTTTTACTTCTCAAGGAAATTACAGTCCAGCAATGACTTAATTAATGCTGGGTTTCTTCAGCGGATTTTGAAGAGCTGTCAGTTTGGGCTTGCGGTAGCTGTCAAGCAGGGAGAGGGCTCTGGCTAGGTAGATTGAAGGGAGGGAGGGAAGACACCCAAGCCCCCTGCATAGATCCTTGCTGCTGGGGTGGAGTAATGGGGAGGACAGGGGGGACACAGCTCCCACGTTGGTTTTAATTTAGCAAGCCTCTTTTGCCAGAGCTGGGACATTTATTATTGATATAGAGGACACAGCTTGAATTAGTCCTTCATTTCTCACTTGGCTTATTTGTTATTTTTATTGTTATTATTACTCTTGTATAATTTTCATTTTGTTCTCCTCTTCCTCTAGCAGCATGCTTGGAAGTTCTCAGGAGGAACCCGCTTTGAATGATACACAACCTCTGTTGCAAGTGCTGGGAAGAAAGGTTGAAGCATCCTTCTGCTTTTAACAAAATATTTATATATGTGCATATACATACGTAATCAGATAAAAATACTCCAAAGAAGTGAGATGTGCTGCCAGAACGGAGCAGCAGCAAGCGTGGCTTTTTTTTACATCAAAGTTTACATTCTTCTCTAGTGATGTCAGTCATGTTTGCAGACAGGGCATTTCTGCATGTGGCACAGGACCAGGTGGATAGAGTAGCTTCTGATTTCTCCCTCCTTTCCCTCGTTTGATTTTTTGGGGTAGCTTTTGGAGGAGATTCTTTGAGGAGCTCTCATTTTCTGAGGCTGTTTGCTTTTCATTTATCCAGATCACTCTGAAGTGTCCCAGCTGCTTTCCTGGACCCAGGACTGGGAAGTGCTTTTCTGCACTTCAGAAGGTGCTTTTCTGCCTCAGCCCCCTCTGTTTGTCCTGCACCCCCAGAAAACTGCACTACAACTAACTCCTTCCCTCTGGAGACCAAGAAGGAGACTTCATCAACAAGACTTTGAAGGCAAGTTCAACCAGCTAACACTCAAGCTGCAAGTCTTCCCAACACCCAAGTGGCTTTGAGAAGAAATTGAAGTTTTACTCCTCTATCAAATACATTCAAAATAATTGGGTTTTCTTTGGTAGCTGTATTTAAGGCATGTTTCTTCCTCCTGGAAATTAGTGGTCCCAAAGCAAGACTCTTACAGCCTTCAAAATCTGTGTGTCCAGTGCCAGGAATTACAAGAGATTTTTGATAATTATCTACTCTAAATGAGAGAGCAGTGTTATGCCAGCACCTTGTTTAAAGGTGATGCAGAATGCTAAAATGAACATTTAAATTATGTCCTTGAGGTATGAGCATTTTGAATATTTTAAGAAGGGAGACTGCATATGACATTCATTTCAGCCAGCTGTAGCCCTTTATTCTTTATGTCTTATACTGTCAGAAGCTAAATCCCAGCAGTGCTGCTGATCCAAATTTCTGTTTCACATGTTGGAACCTTGAAATCTGAAGGCAAGCTGCAATATAAATAATAGCCATTGCCTATTTACTGTGGGCATTTTAGCATGCAGGACTCACTGGGTTTCAAATCAAGAGAAAAGGATACCTGAAAAAAAACCACCAAAAGAAGGTGATCAAGAAAAAGGAGTCCTTACATGCTCTGAGGCCACCTAGACATACAAAATCTCCAAAGAGGTCTGCACTGCCATTGGAAAATTTCTAGAGGACCACAAAACTGAAGAAGACCAAGAGCCACTACTCCAGATTCTTCATCAAAGCACTGTGGAGTTCACCTCAGATATCCATTTCAAGACACCATTTCAAAAATATTTATTTAAGGCTGCATTCCTAAAAAGGGAGATCCTAGTGGGATATATCTGCTTAGGATGACAGACTGAGAGTTTGTTAGAAGTTGGGTAAAGTGATAGACAGTTAATAGAGTCAATAGAGTGGCAATTGGGACCTTAGGAGGCTTTGGCCCCTTTCTAGGTTTACTTTCTTAGGCGTCATGTCACTTCTTCCTGCCTGTGTGGTGCTTTCTGGAAAGCCCTCAGGGTCAGAGATGCTTTTGTTATGTCTGCCCACTTGCCTGACCCTCCTGCTGCCTTACCTGGGACCATCCACTTGTTTTGGGGGATTGCACTCACTTTTTCTCTCTGTTGCTTCACTATTAATATAGTGCTAACTCACATTGTTTTGCCAGCTAGTAACCAGCATTTTTACTGTGGATGATCTCACAGCTCTGGAGTCCAAGTGAAGAGATGTCTGCAGCCAAGAGGACTAGGATCAACAATTGAAAATGTCCAAGATGAAAACCATATCTAGCCGCAATAAGACACTGACTGAGCCTGCTCTTAATTTCCGATTCCTCACTGGAAGCCAAGCACCTCCAGAAGGATGGGTTTTGCTGAAGAGTGGCAATTTCATGTGGTTATCTTGCAGAATGCTCTTTCAGTAAGAAACTGTTTGTTCCAATATGGCATCCAGTCCCACTTCAGAAACTTCTCGGACTTGCTTTTTCTTACCAGAAAAAAGAGATTAGAACATTTTCCTGATCAAAATGTGGTCTCTTTCCAGGTATCAAAGCTGTTCCAGAGTGAAATGAGTTTTATTTATGCAAACAGGCTAGAGGGATTGCCGCAAAGGGATTTTTCTAGGCCAGGGGACAAATAATAGGAGTTATATTTCTTATCATCACAGCAAATGAAATTAATACCTAATATTTCTTCTGCCTAACAAAGTAAGTAATTAGCAGTGCCATAGTCAAGGGAACATGCGGGTAAATGGAGCAATAATTGGGGTGATACAACATTTGCCCACTTCTCAGATGAGGGATAAGGAGCAGGCCAGCAAGTGAGCCCTCATTTTATTTACTGCTGCACCACTGGTAATTAGACAGCTTGCCATAACGGATTAGCAGCAACCAGTGACACCCGTTATCCCTGGCAGACAGAGCAGCACATGCTGCAGGAGAGGCTGTTAAAGGCCAAGAAATACAAGTGTGTAAAAGATAAGAATAGCAAGTGCCCTCCCCATGTCAGGCTGACTGGGAGTTGAAAGAAAGCAAGAAAGCCAATCTCTAAATATGCCAGTTAATTTTAATGACATTGAGGTTTTACTGACAAGTCTGAAGTATTTTAAGCAATGTCAGAATTATCTTACTTGGGAGAAAACTGAGTTTTTATGATCTTTTTTTCATGTATAAGCTGCATTACTGTTTTATGAGGGAAGCCTGTCAATTTGCCTCCTTTGAATAGAATACCTCTGCAGAGATGTACCCGTTGCACAATACACCCTGCTCTATCACCAGTGGAAGAAGGTATTTTGGGAAGGCTATGCCCACAGTGCTGTACTGCCTGTGTAACCTCACTGCCAGCCTGAAGCCATACTGATCGACATCAGCTCTGCACCCCTGGGGCAATCCTTCTGGCAAGGCAAGGCAACCTTTCATGTAGACCTGCTCCATTGGCACCGTGGTTTCCCAAGTGTGAAGCTGGCCTTGCATAGGGATGCTCAGGGAGCCCCCCTCTCTCTCTGAGGCAGCATGAGCATTACTACAGCAAAAATGGAATTCTGAATCATCCCAGGGAAATGAGAGAAGGTCTTGGCTTGTTCACTTGATTGACTGATTGATGATCTTCCAGCAGGGGTATAAATCTCCTCACATCTCTGTGTCTTTCTCTGGACTGAACACCAAGGAAACATCAACCTCTCCTCCTCAAAATGTCAAAGGAGCTTTGTGCTTCCCAGGTCAAACTTCTACCCATTCTCTCCAGGGATAAAAGAGGGGCCCTAGGATTTAACAGTCCACCATGACTATGCTAGAGGAATTTTAAAAACCTTTTTGTTGACATTAACACTGGTTTTATTTCTGAGCAGCCATCAATTAGTTCACAAACACTCACACACACAATAGCACAAAGGTGCACATCCCAGCCCTGAGTCAGAAAGATCTAGTTCACCAGAATATAAACCCCAAACTGCTTCGCAGAGCTGGGGCATTCTCTTTTGGGATTTTGCTGCCACTGGGCTCTTCCCCAGACTAATGGCATCATCTTCTTGTCTTCCCCAGACACTTTGTACCAGAACATCTTGCTCTTGTTACTTCTCTGGCACTGTTTCAGAGCCCTTGGCCACATTTCTACCTGCTCTGCAGCACAGCTGATTGTGGTGAGTGCTGTGTCTGCTCCTTTCCACACCTCGTTTCCCAGTGTTATGAAGGAACTTTTTCTGTGCAGCACTTAGCCCCTTCTGGCCCCTGGTCACCCATATTGGGCCATGGCCTGAGTAGTGATTTAACCTTTTGGCAATCACCGTAGGATTTCATCCAGTGGTTTTAACAGCAATCCTGTCCTCCATTAAAAGGCTATTGCCTTTTAAGAGCAATCTCTATAAAATCCTTCTCGGTTCACCCTTACTAAGTTCAATGTTTTTTCCATTGGGCAAAGCCCACCTCTGGTCTCAGGTGGAGGCTCTTGCCCTCTATTTCTCTTCCCTTCTCTATCCTCTGCTGAAGGGCAGCAGTGAGAGCCCAGTTTGGGGAGGCACCCAGCAGGGCCTCATCTCCTAGCAGGAAAAAAACCCTTCCTCCCACCGGCGGGCCTCCTTCCCACCCCTATTCCCCACTGCCAATCGCTGTATCCTCCTTAATGGTATTACAGCCATGAAATATGATTTTCTTCCAGTTGGGAATAGGAATTTTGCCATGTTTTGCTGAGCAGCACATTTAATATAAATAATTCCTACTGCTCACAGGCTCCCACTTTTATGTAAAGGTTTATGCTGAGCCCACAGCAAAGAATTTTAGGGAAAGGCTATTCATTAAGACCCTGCCTTACTTGTCTGTCACTTCCAGAGATCCCCTACAGGCAGAAGGGGTCATGTAATGTCTTATTTATATCAAGCCTTCCAGTAATTAATTTTCTCCACACCACGTTAGCACACACCTGGGTTTTTTTCCTCATTTCTCTATTTGTGGTGCTTTTGATTTTTTTTATCCCCACCCCAAGTTGCTTGTTCTGATGCTAGCAGGAGACATCCAACCTTTTAAAGAAATCATTCATTTTTTTAAAGGTTGAACATGTCATGGTAAGTTGGTGCACCTAATATTAAATCCCAGCTGTTTCTTTCAAAGTTCTTGAGCATTGGATAACTTGCAGAGGCATTCATGAGCTCTGTGACCCTGGCACAGAGGACTGACGTGGCACACGCGACCACTGAGAAGCACACACATCCAGAATAAGGACCGAATCCTCTTGTGTACCTCAGACTACAGTCAAAAGATCACATACAGGATGCAGAAATAAGCTATTACTGTTTTGCTGCTTCCTGTTTGCTCCACAGAAGCTATTCGTAGGAGTCCTTGTCACGAATAAACCATCACAACACGGATCTTCACTGGCAGCCTTGGCACCGGCACCAGTTGCTGTCTCATCACCCAGGCAGTACTGCTATGAGCAGTTAATCAGAGCATCCTAACCAGGTGAAGATAGACTCAAGTATCAGTGATGCCCTTTTTCCATCCTCTATACAACTTCTGCCGCTTGAGTTTGTGTGAGCTCCACAACTGTAAGTGCCAATTCCTGTGCCTGGTGCTTCCCAATCAGCCTGGTAAGCAGTGTGAGAGTGGAAACAGAGGAAGAAAATGTTACAGAAAGAGGAGTTAAAAAAAGGCAGCAAGGTGACCCACTTTGCACAGGACTGGTCTCTGTGAGTATGCAGGAGCTGGCAGCAGTAGGGAGGCATTGGAAACAGTCAAAACGTAGCTCCTGCATGCCTGGCACTGAGCTCGGTGGAGCTGCAGAAGAATGTGTTTTCCTGTCTCTGAGCTTCCAGCCCAGGCAGACCCCAGCAGAGCAGTTTAACAGCCTGGCGTGGCGGGCATGAGCAGCCAGTGCTGGCCCTGAGGTGCCACCTCATGGTTTTGAAATGCCGCATCCTTGAGAGGCCTCTCCTCTGAGCTCAGGGAAAGAACAGAGTATCTGTGTGAGCAAGGCAGGTATGTGTTAGTGTTTTACAGCTGGCCACCAGAACACAACAGATCAGGACTAGCTCAAAGTGCTTTTTTATGAAGCTGCAGTACAAAGATTGTAGCAGGCCAGCTTTAGGACTTGGATGTGTGCACAGGTACAAAAAAGACAAATGGAGAGTCAAGGCAGCAGCGGGTGATGGAGGAAGGTTTAACGCTCAGCCTACGGAGCCTAAGCAGAAGCAAGGAGCAGATGGAATTGAGAAGTGGAAATGAGGAGAGCTTTGAAAATCCTTGAGAAAAGACGGCTCACAGGATAAGGCATCCTGACAGATATGAAGAGTAATGGGGAAGCAGCCTTACTGCAAAAGCCAGGGGTGCAAGGGCAGGGAGGAAACTTCATCGCGTGTTTACACAGAAGAACTGATATGTTACAGACCATGTGCAGACATGATTTTAAGAGGTAGACGGCGATTCTGGGTGCCACATGGAAGAGCTGACAGCCTGAGACACCTTCAAGCAATTCGACTGTTTCAGTTTTGGAAAATGAGACACCCATAAGGCCTCTCAGGTTTAATGTGCATAGCCCCCTTCAAATTGCTACAACCAGAGCCAGCCTAATGTTGTTTTCCTGAAGACCTTGGTCCCCATTTATGAAGCAAGTGGCTCGAGAGCGAGCTGTGTCTGCAGCGTGTTGTGGTCTGTATCTATCTTCACACACCACCCGGCCAGGCTCCCCATGGACCCATGGACACTGCTGTAGCCTTACTCTCATCTCAGGCAACTCTCCTGAGGTGCCAGAGGCAGTGAAGGCCAGGCTTCAGCGATGCCCTGTTGCTCTCACAGAGCTATTCCTCCCATTCACTTTGAACTTTCCCTTCACAGCCCTGTTAGGAGCACCCTGATTCTTCAAAAAACTTCTATCAGCAGAGTCCATGCAGCAGCGAACATGCAACTAAACCTGCATGAACCACATCCCGGTGCAGAGACCCCCCCATCTTTCTGCAGCTGGTAAGCGTGCACACGCACGTGCTTTCTGTGCTTCACATGGGGGTCAGCAGCCGCAGCTCTGCGGGCTCCCATCACAAGTTGCCTCCAAAGACTGACCCCACAGAAGCTGTACCACCCCACGGCTAATCTGACTGGGCCTGCAAGGGCTGACAAGCTGTACTTTGTTAACATTTAACCTTGCTTAAGCCTTGAGCTTGGGCTACTTTCAGCTGGCCCAGGATGATTGATAAAAGACCTCGTCTGGCATCACTAATTTGGGGGGCATTGCAAGCTGTATGGGTTCCCATGTGCACATATGGAAGAGCTTCGGATTGTCAGATCTAATACTCAATCTCTGTATCAGCAAAGGTGTAATGAAATTCACGTTATTGCTCCTTGAATAGCTTAGATTTAGGATTGCATAGAAGAGGGCTCAAGTCTCGGGGCCGCTATTTGGTTAAAAACTTGGAGAAGTAATTTTCCCGCTTGTGCCATTAAGCATGTGGTTTGCTTTATTTTGAGATCTCGCTTTGCCTGGTATACATACATCCATATATCTCACAGCGCTTGTATGGAAACCATACACAATAACAAAATAGCCTTATGTACTGTTAAGGCTGGTTTTAAAATTTACAGGGTATAACCCTCTTTCTGTCTTATTTTTTTCTTTACTTTTTTGTTGAAAAGAAAAATTTTAAAACAGTTCCATATAGTTAATGTGGTGTTTGGCCTTCCATTAGAAAGATACTATTAAACCAGTCACAAAAACACTAGCAAGTGAGCAAATGTTTAAACCACAAATCTCCCTAAACTCCTAAGGGAAAGAAGGGGGTGGGGGGCTCTACCAGTTCCAAAATGGCAAGATCATATATCAGAGGTGAATAATAATGTGCAAAAAGTATGTTTCAAGGAATAACACAAACTAGGAGGGGTGGGAGAGAGAGGACTATAAGGGATGAGAAAGCTTAAATCGAGGAAAGATGGAGATTCTAGAAGTGTAGGGGTGACCGGTTTGCAGAAGGAACTGGGGGAGAGAGGTGGAGGTGTGTGAGGGGGAGAAAGAAAAGCAAGAAGAGCAAAGCAAGAGAGAAAGACAGAAAGACCAAGCAAGAAAACAAGAAAGGAAGAAAGAAAAGTGAAAAAGAGAAGAAAAGCAAAAGAGAGAAAGAAAGAAAAGCAAAAAAAAAAAAAAAAAAAAAAAGGAAAATAAAAAGAAAAAGGAAAAAGAAAAAAGATAAAGGAAAAGCAAAAAATAAAAATAAAAATACAAATAAAATAAAAAAGAGATTACGAAAAGAAAGAAGTGGATGGAATGGGAGCAAAGTAGGAGGGTGAAAACTGTCCTGGCTGTAGCAATGCAAGTGAGGCCTTGCTGAACCAGCATGTACGAAGCACAACTGTATATTCCATACATGAGACAGTTAAAAATTTGAACATAAGGTAGCATTTCCTTTATCATATCCCATAAAAATAGCAATTTGCTAAAGCCCTTGTAGCACAGTATGGAAGGTGGTGTATTTTACTGATAATGTAGAGATGACAGATAGTCCTATACTAGGAGGTTTCAATGGTGTCTTGCTGTATAGCATAATAAATTGTGAGGAGCAGAGACAGAGGACAGTGCAGGCACTGCTCCACCTCCAGTAGCCAAATAACTCAGCCCCAGCTCAGTAATTATGCTGTGTGAAAATATGGGATTAATTAGACTGGTACACTAACACACTGTAGTCTCATTAAAGGCTGAACAGCATTTTCATAGATACTGCCACTTGAACAGGGCTGCTGCTAATGTGAAAAGACAAAGTCTCCTCTTTTCACACTCCTTGCATATTATCTTACTTAAGGCCACTTAAGCAAACTTCCAAAGGCAGCCTGGCAGAAAGCCCTTTGTGGGATTTATTTTGTTATTTTACCTGTATGCCAGGGCGGCAGGGTAAAAAAAAGCCAAGGGGAAATGCTAACATTAGCAATAACTGCAAATTCTCCCTTTGCACCAACTAGACTTGCTTCTTTCTTCCCTTATTTTTCCTTCTCACTCTTTTGGGGAGGGAAGCATGGGGGATGGGGTGTGTGATAAAGGGGAGGGATGTCTCAGAGAGAACCAGTTACCCCCATTGCAAGCCTCAACTGTTTGATTTCAATTTAAGGGGTCAGCCTCTCCAAGGGATTTGCTCAGCCTGATAAGGGGTGTAGGAGCCCCACACCAATGTCACAGCCTGATGGAGGAGTGTTGGAGTAAATGAGACCTGTGTCTTTTGAACTGAGAGGTGATTAATGAGCCAAAAGACATAATTTATGCTAAATAGTTACTGTTTCACAATCTTTTATCTGCAGAGAAAACCTCCTTATGGTTACGCCAAGCCACTGAAAAGGTTTCACTTGCCCAGCAAGTACAAACGTTGCTACACTCACAATTAAATTTCTGCGGCTTCTTACAAACCACATGGAAAAAAATCTGATGTAGGACAATGGCTTTGCAGACAATAAAACCATCTCCCTCAGAATCCAGCACCTGGTTTTGGAAGGGAAGTAAGGCTGTAACACAGGCTCCTTTAAACAAGCAGATCTCTTCCATCAGCTCCCGTTGCTGCTGACACCTCATGGGTCAACACAGCCAGCCAATGGGTCTCTGGCATCCCCTGGGCTCTCTGCTCCCCTCTGTGTCACTCTGTGGCTTTGACCCTGTGTGGAGATGCTAGCTGAAGCTAGAGGGAGGTGGGAATTCGGGCTGGTATCATCCAGAGGCTCCCAATGGGGAGCAGGTTTGGTCCTTGTGTTCTTTAATTCTGGGTAAATGATGGGGATACAGTCTGCTGTGTGGGGAGCAGACTGCCACAGGGGTGTTAATATATAAAGCTTGTCCTTTAAAATTAACAGGCCTCTGTAAAGACCTGTTTCACCCTGCTCTCGGGAGAGCTATTAGAGCAGAGAGAGATTTTGCCACATACGTTAGGAAGGAAGAAGTTGGGGGGGGATAGGCAGGAGAGGAGCCAGCACATCCTGATGACAGACAATAATAGAGGTATCTGTGCAGAAATACTGTGGGCTTGGAGATGCCTTTGAAATAGGCAACTGTAATATTCAAGTCAGAGAAATAGCTGATGTTGAATAGACTGAAACCTGCTTTGTGGCTTAACAAAAGTGGGCAATAGAGAGAGGTTGACATGAAACGAGTCAGTTTGCAGCAGGCTCTAAGGTTAGCATCATTAGCAAAGGGGAAAAATGATTAGCAGTAAAAAGTGAGACATTAAAAAGAGATTTAAAAGGAGAGCTAGAGGGAGCTAGGGGATGGGGGGTGCTTTATTTGTACCTGAGGAAAATGAAAGAGATTCCTTCCAGACACATTTGAATTCTCTCTGCTGCATTCACACACAGGAGTTTTATGAATATTTACCTTTCGCATGGTTTGGGGAAGGATAAATTCTTTGACATTGGTATTGAATCTGAAAGCAATTTCTCCTGTCCATTTGCAAATTGCTCATATGAAATTGAAGGCCAAAAGCATTCCCAATACTGTCTTTCCTGAAGGTAAGTGTTTTTTTCCTTCATCTGTTGAAATGTAGGTGATCAACTTCCTGGGTTGTTGGACCCTGTTGGCCTGAGATAAGTTTGTTAGATCCAGCTTTAGCTTGGTTAGTGTGGAAACACTCAGTAGGGCTTTAGCTCTCAAGTGACAATGTCACTTTTAATAAATAGTATTCAGGCTTCTAAGTCTTGTAAGCTCTTTTGAAACTGTTACCTCCTAACTCACTGCAGGGAGTACTTTAGGGCCTTCATCCTGAGATGGGGACAGCCATCAAGGTCTTTACACTCAGTCAGTGTTAGTAGTGTTATCCTGAAGACATGGGAGGAGAAATTTAGTTTCTGGTGTCAGGAGGCTTTTGAAATACATCTCCCATACCATGAGGGTACTCACATTACACCACCTTCTGCAAGGCTGGCATAAAGCAGCAGAGAGGGCATGGAGGGGCTTGTGTTGCACAGTCACCTGTGTGCTGCTGCTTTGTGCATGTGCTCATGAATTGTCACCGAGATAGTGGCATGTCTCGGTGGCATATCAGGAGTCCTAGTTCACCACACCAGCATGAGCCTTTGGAGACTACAGGTAAAATACTAATGGAAGGAAATTTGGAAATGCAATTCTGACACACTGGCAAAAGAAAATGAGTGCCGATTATGAGAGCTGTCAGCTCCATCCTTCTCTCATCTAGTTGTGTCTATGTGAATAGAGAAATCAAAGTAAAACTGCCTGGGTGCATTCAGGAACTCAAATGGGAACATATTGACCTGCAGATAAGGTCAAATACACTCCCTCCAGTTTATGAGTAGGGGGGAACTTCAGATGTGTGTGAAAGAGGGAATGAGTAACTCCAAAGCTGGCCAAAATAGGAACCTCTCGGATGTTCTTTCTCATGAGAAACACCTTTCAAAAGTTGGATAACAAAACCCAGCTGCTTGAACATGTATAGACAGCACACCCTTGGGAAAACCTGAAAAGTAGTACCCTTCAAACTGCCTCTTACAAGTGGAGATGGGAGGAAATAAAAATGACAATGATGTTAGCTGATCACAGCCTGGCAGGGCCATGCAGTGTTCCCTGCTCCCTGGGAAAGGGCCATTGGTGGACCTGAATTCACATCTGTGTAGGGCAAAGGGGGAGCTGATTGCCACTTAAGCCAGAAGGAGTTCAGTTAGCAGAGTTAAAATATCAGTTACCTGAATGTTAAAATTTCCCCTGACTTCTTCATCAAATTTCTTCATCTCCTGAGAGCGTTCAAACTAAAAAGTTACTAAAATATCATTTTTCCTCTGTGTCCCTTGTTATGTTTGCATTTCATGTCAAGGCCCATAGCCGCTACTTAAAGAGAAGAAATAGACTTCTGACTGGAATAATGACAATTTGGAGGCCATCATTTTGCTCTGTTGCTGATCTATGCCTTTTTCTGATATACATGAATTCAAAGGCTGGTGCTTAGATCTCAGACAGGATAAAGCCAATGTTTGCTTCAGAAGGATTTTCTTTGGGAAGAGTGCGTTTTTTGCAATCGCAGAATGACATATTGCTCTGGGGTTATAAAGCGAATTTTGTATTTAAAAAGCTATCTCTGAGATATGCGCTCCTTTTACTCAACTCAGCTAAGCAAAACACGGAGAGAGAGAGAGAAAGGGAAAGAAAATGAATTAGCTTGAACTTTTGCTGTGATAAATATGGCCTGAACTTTTAAGTTCGGATCATGTAAGCCATCGCACTGAAATCAGTGGGGTTTCACCCACGTACTTGGAAGCAGACGTTGGCCCCATATGGCTTAGCAGTAAAAAAACCATTTTCAATACATCAACTAAATTTGTCTGTAGTTAGAGACGGGACTCAGTGAAATACCTGCCTCACCCTGCTCTCCACAGCTCCCTCTGAAGTCATGTGTTTTGTGGCTGTGCCTGGACCGGGTGCCCTGTGCACTTTGTCCCTCTTCCCTGGCACACCAAACCCCGCCATTTGCTGGTGCTTTTGGCAAGGCCTGCAGAAGCACCTGGAGAGATGGTGGCTGTGGTGGCCGAGCACACCAGGCTGAAGGTAAAGCTGATCACCAGAGCACACACCTTACCCAATTGGCAATGGGAAACCATCGCGTGGGGGAAATGCCTCCACATATTGCTCTGGTCCGGAAATGGCAATGTTGACTTAATGCAATGCATACGAAGCAGCAAGGGACAAACTGGTCCCTCATCTGCCTGAAATTGTGTTGAACTGAGAAGGGGAAGAGTGTGAGTGAGCGTGTGCACACCCGTCTGTGCATGCAGGGTGGGAGCGTGCCTCCCACTGCCCCTGCCCCCATTTCTTTGCAGGAGCTCCAGATCATCTGCTGTTCACAGGCATTGAAAAACTAGTGGGAAAACTAAAGCCTGGTTGTGACTAGAAGCTAATGTAGTCTACATGCAGCAGACATCTAATATGATGTTATTTATTCCCATAGATCTGTTTATTTTGTTTTCAATTTACCAAACCCTGTGACACATTCCCAAAGGTGCCTTGTTGTACAATACGTTGCGCACAGTAAGATATTCAGCCTAATTCACTCTTTGTTTTGTTTCAGTTCAGCTGCATGAGGGCACAAATGCGTCTGTGTTATATCTTCTCCTGTGACTGATGTTGCAGACTATTGCCATAGGGTTTTGTGAAATGGGATCTTAGTTAATCTAGGGCATTGTCTTTGTAGTGCTGAATTCTTATTTGCAAACATAATGTTCTGGCATTGATGCAACAGGGGAACATTAGTGATTTTTTTTTTGTTTGTTTAGAATAGACTGTATGTATGTGTTTTTAATAAACTTCTATTCTAAAGCTTTTTCTCCCCATTCTGTGCTTGATCTGAGACATTTATAACACATTGCATCATGTCACATTCATGTCTTTAGCCAGTCAAGCCAAATATTCATAAAACCCATGTGCCCAAACAGAAAATGTACAACACTAAGGAAAAAATTACCTGATATTTTCTATTTCTATATTTTTTCCCTCCACAGGAAGGAATTCAAGCCTTTAAATGGTCAGACATGCACATACAGAAAAGATTTTGAAAGTATTGTCTGTCCATAGCCTGTTCTCAACTTGGAAGGATGTATAACTTAGAAATTAATGTCTTTTCTTTGCACTTCGTTGAAAGCTCTCCTGTTTTCATTTTTCTTTTATTTCAGGAACATGTTGTTATTTTGTATACTGAGGACCTGGCCTGAGGAGCTGATGCAGAATCAGGAATTCCAAATCAGATGACATTATAAAAGTGTGCTGCAGACAAATTTTGATGTAAACAGGATCTGGAAGAGATTTGATGAGATTGTGAAAAAATGAAGATGGGATACAGATTCATTAATAAAACAGCTCGTGGGTGGTGAACGTAGAGCCTGATTGATCACAATTGCTGCAGTTCATAGCTGGAAAACCAGACGTTGGAGAACATGCACTAGGTAAAGCTGGTCTGACATCAGAACTGAGTCTCATGTATTTATTGGGTGGCAAGCACAGAAATCTAGCTTTTGCTTGTGTTGGGTATGTTTCCATAACAGCATTTAAAGTGGTTTAATTTTCACTTCAGCAAGCTTTCAGGCTGATTATCAAAAGGGCTTTCTTACGAACCTGCTTGGATGAAGAAAACAGATCTCCACACATGCCTCCCAATGTGCACACATTGGTGTCTGGCACAACAGAACTGGGCCCTTCACTTCGAATTAATGCTGACAGTGAGCCGCACAAGCAGATGACTCCCCATCACCAGCTATTACTGCTCTGAGCTCTGCTCATCCCCTTTTCAGTACAGGCAAAACAAGCCCTGTGAGCTGCCACTTGCCCGATGGGTCAGCTCCCTCCTGCATGGCTGGGTGCCTGCCTTTGGTGAGCAACCAGGGCTGGCAGGTCAATTCAGGATCTCCCAGTAGCAACACTCAAAGCCTAGCTGTCCGCTCTGTGCAGGCTCCTCTACATCCAGTAGAGACAACCCCATGTAGCATTGTTTCCTGTATGTTTAATATCCACATGAGCACCTTGCTTCATATACAGAAATGGAAATTGGTTATTGCATATGATCAGCAGAAATCCCACAGCCAACAGGAACAGTCAGGAGGCGGGCAAAAAGGTGGGGCACAGCAGAGCAGACAAAGAAATGCTCTTTTCAGTCCAGTGCTCACATCAGCTCCTGGAATCTGGTTTGCAGGTATGCTGAGCACACTCACAGTGGAAGACACCAAAGACCATGATGAAGCATTAAAAGGGCAATATGATGGTCACATATCAGGGATATCTCCCCATTTACCAAAGTCTAAGAGGTTTGGAAAGATAATGATCAGATGAGTTCCCCCAAATGGTTGGAAGAATGTTCTCTGTACTCTGTAGCTGCCCATCTGTGAAAGAGGAAAAATATTTCCTCTTGATACTTTAGTGGGCCCAAAGGGGTACAAAACTGTGATGCACTGGGAAGAACTCAGTTACCCAAGTGACAAGTAGTAGAAGAAATGTCTGTAGAAAATGGACAGGTTTCTGGAGCAGACTTTCAACAGCACTCAGTAAACCAGGCATGGGGCCACCCACTAAACCACCAAGACACATTACTGACAAGCTGTGTATTGAATGAGGTCCAGCGCACCTCCCATGGCATGGCAGAGTGCAGGGAAGGACACTGGGGTGCATCCAGACCCCCACACTACAGCCAAACCATGGCTATGCTGCTCAGGCAGGAGCTTCACTTTTGCTGCTGAGGTGTCAAGTGGAGCCTAAGAGGCTCCCCCAGGTCACTCAGAATTTCTCCCATGGATCCAAACTCCCTGTTACTACAGAGACATGTAGCTCCTGAAAATTCCTGCTTCCATTTGCTCTGAAATGCTCGCAGTACCTGCTGTCCATGAATTTATCATCATAGCTCACATATGCATTTAAGGCAGGAGCCTGAGCAGAAACACCCCAGACAGCACCTAGCTGCTCTGAGCCAAAGCAAGGCAGCCACCCTGCTGTATTGTATGTATCCCTCTAGGTTTCCTTTCACCTGCATTCCACACCACACTGCTGCCAGCCGACAGCGCTGTCACCTTCTGTTCAACGTGCCACAGCAGTGTCAGCCCCTCTGCTGCCCTGGCAAGAGCAGGCAGTGGGCTTGGGACATACACATCTCTATCTGGGTCCTCAGGTGCAAACACAACCCTGGGCTTCCCTTTGCTGACTTCTTCTTAACTTTGAATTAAAGAGAAAATCAGCTGTATGATCTGCTCTGCAAATCCATAGCCAAGGCTTACAGACTGTGAGCAAACTGAGGAGAAGAAAGAGCAAGGCCGAGAGGATGGCCAGATGTCCCTAACAAGTGAAAAATCCTCCTGGAGCTGGGCATCTGGATTTCACAGTCACCAAACACCAGCAGTCACCACCATATGCTGAGCAGAAAACACAAACCTGTTCCACACCCCCAGTGACAGAGGAACACACTGGCAGATTGAAAAAGCTTAGCAGGATTTGGGAGACAGTCATGGAACTCTCTCAGCATAAAACATCCACTAGCAAAGACCTTATTTGCAACAGAAACGAGTCCTTTCCTTCCCCTCGTGGCCTTCTGTCCTATCTGGATGAGATATGTTCCTCCTCTTGGGGGAATTTGGAGGTGTCAGAAGCCCATTTCTGACCTGGAGCTACCTGCAGTGCTGCACTTGTTATGGGCATTCAAACCAGCCACTGTCCTGCATCAGGGACAGGCACATCAGGGTTGGCTGAATGCAGCTGCCAAATTGCCTATGTGTGCCTTATGCTTTGGTGGAGAGGGATCGGAGAAGGGAAAGAGAAAGGGAGCTGGATTTGGGTTGCAGGTGTGTGCTGGAAAGGCAGGTTTTGTCTTCAAGTGTTGTCTGCTCTCAGCTCTTGTATGTGTGGCTTATGATGTGTGAGCAGTCATTGCTTTCAGTTCCTGGTAACTCAGTCCTATTTCTGCTTTCAGGAGCTCCTTATCAAGCTCAGTTCCTAGCAGCCTCTCAAAGGCTCTGCCTCCTACCCTTGGATTTGCTCAGTCTTTCCTTCTCCTTTGTCTGACAGGGTGTCCCCCTGGTGACACTCAACCAACAAGCCCTTCCAGGGAGCTGGATGACTTTCAAAACCTTTCTGTTGACCACTGCACAGAACTTGAAGCTCATGGCTACTTCATAACAAGGGCTGAAACCTAGTGGAGGTAACAAACCCCTTCCTCTGACACCAGCATATCCAGGTGGGTCACTCCCAAACATGACGAACTGGTGACAGCTGTGTGCAGGACCTCCCAGAAGCTGAACCAGCTGAAATAATGAATGAAGATTCAAAGCAGTAAGAGTGAACAGCGGTTGGAGGAATATGGTAGAAAAGCCACTCCAGAATTAAGCTATTGCTGCCCAGGGGTTTGCTATTCTTACTAATCAGAAACTCCCAGAACCTGATGGTTCTCTGTTAATGATGACCTCCAGGACAGGCCTATGTGTTAAAACTGATCAAAGTAGCCTTGATAAACGTATTGCTGCTAGAGGATAAGAATATGTCTTAGACAAGGCCAGATGTCCTGTTACATTGCAGGACATAATTTTAGCTTGTGCACTGGTCATCTATCCCATTTTGATTGCACAAAACATGCTGGACCTATCTGACTGCCACGAAACCTCCAACACTGCTCCCAAATCCTTGGCCATCATTTAAGAACAACCTAATTGAAAAATAGCAAAGCTGCTTTTGTATAAATGGAGTTGGTGGAAGCTACTGGTATGTGCTCTTCCCAATCAAAAATTACTATCTGATAATGGTGGAAATCCCATCATATTCTACCATTTTTCTTGTTTAACATATTTGTTGGAGACACGGACAGTAGGATTGAGTGCACCCTCAGCAAGTTTGCCGATGACACCAAGCTGGGTGGTTTGGATGATACGCTGGAGGGAAGGAATGC
>JAOEHY010037809.1:0-33592 GCA_025447955.1 Psilopsiagon aurifrons
CCCCAACTTTCTCATCCTATCTTCATACGGGAGGTGCTCCAGTCCCCTGATCATCCTCGTGGCCCTCCTTTGGACTTCTTCCAAAAGTTGCATGTTCTTATTTGTATTGTTTGTAAGGCAATAATCCAATCTTTCCAAAAGCTTTCAATATGACAGTTTATTGAGGCCCTGGGTCATTAGCATGTTTCCTGTAAGCCTTTTCATCTTTTCTGAGCTCCAGCATCAAAAGCTGCACACAGGATCCCAAAATGGGCTGATACACTGATTAAGGTAAAGATGACATGGCATTTTCAGCTTCATTCTCTTTTCCACATGCATCTTAGCATCTTTGTAGCTTTAAGTGCAACTTGCATAGGTATTACAAGCCTTCACTTTGTGAGTAAGGAGGACCTTGTCTGCACTGGTGGACTGTCTTAGCAACTGAAGTAGAGCACCGACCTGAAGTGATGGCAGCCAGGTCTCTTCAAACTTCACTGAAGCAAGTGTCAGGCTTGTCAAATGCTAAATTTGGGCTACCTTCTTTTCAACAGCTTGTACAGACATACCCAGAGTTGCTCAAGCCCATTTTCAGAACGTATACAAACATTTAGATCTCTGTAATACATGTGAGGATTTTTTCTTTACAAATGATGTGGTTGCAAGTTTCACTGGCCATTTTGGTGTGTATTCATCTAGCTCTTTCCTCATTCTCTGAAGGAATATCTCAAGATTCCTTTTTATCCCAACTACTGCAAATAAATTGAGCATTTGCAGGTGGCTCTATCTCACTTCTATCTTTCCAGAGAAAATGTAAATATTCAGTAAAACAGAATCATTGGGCTCTTTGCCTGGTCTTCTCCCACAGTTACACCAGTTGTGTCACTAGCAGTGGACATTCAGCCTCATTAAAGCAGGTAGACTTCATAGGTACAAATGACTAATGCATTAACATGGATTGACTGTCCTTTGAATGCAAACTAGAAGGTTATGACCTGCTGGGATCTAGTTGTTTCTCTAGATTTTTGAAGGCCAAACTAGGCTGTTGTGTACTTTAATTTAAGAGGAACAACAGAGAATGTTGTTGGACACTGTATCCACTAGCCATTCTGAGCGCAATAATCTTATTTCTGAGATGCTCAAGTGTTGTAGTGAAAGTAAAACTGTGTGTTTTGGCTGTGTGGGTATGTGGGACTCTCCTGCAACATGCTTTCTTCTTTTGCATTTGTGAATGGCCTGGTTCTTTGTACAACTAGCAAAGCCTTTAGCGAGACTGACTTCTCAAGCTGTCCTGATGGTTTTGACAGCCTCTGTGAGGACACAACACCTCCTACAGGCTCTAGCAGCACCTGTTGAAGCTAGATGCTGTCAGACTCAACAGTGCCCTGCCAGCTTGAATTTGCCTTTGTCTAGGCAGCTGGTAGCTGCAAGACCCAAAACCTGACCTAATACTATGTTATATTATATTTGTTGCAGCAAACCCTGTTTTTTTCTATTGAGAATGTGCTCCTCGTCTACATTCCCCCTTCACAGAGAAACAGTTTGCCCTTACAGGGCCTGTGTAGAAGCAGGATCAGAGGAAAAGTGATGCCTCAGCCTGATTGCTTTCCTATTGCTGAACATATTCTGCCAATCTAGTTAAACTGCATGCATGGAAATGAAAGAGCTAGTCTGACCCTTACCATGGTGGTCCAAATGTGCAGTTTAGGTAATTGTCAATGTTTGTCTTAAAAACAATAGTCCCAGTCCTGATGCACTTGAAGACACTTGGCACTGTGTTACTGACTTCACGGGGGTCAGAACTGAGCTCAGTGTTCTATTTTAGACAGAGCACAGTTCAAGGAAAGGATACTGATCTCTGTCAATAAAACTGAATCCAGCCACAGCATCAGATAATTTCTTAGGAAAGTTTTGTTTGTTTCTGTATCGATAGTGGGTTTCAGAGGTATATTTGCTGAATTGTTCTTTTGGTAAATACCCTTAATAAGCAAGACTGTCTGCTCTCCATCTGGTGCTGTTCTCACTTAACAGACAGTGAGATTGGCAACTAATTGATTCATGGACAGGATAAGTTTAAAAGTTGCATAAATCAGTTAATACTGGTAAGTCCAAAACTTACTTGTAGTTTCTTGAAAAAAAAAAACCCAAAAAAAAACGGCAAAACCCAAAAAAGCAAAGTATGAACCTTTCCTCTTAGAAACTCTTTGTAAGATGGAGAAATATCTCACACAGTTCTGGTGTTGAAATAGCAAGTTGTGCTGTTTGGGGTTTGCAGATTCTTTTCCTATTAATTCTTGCTCCAGATATAGCACTACACTTGTCCTGAAACTGGTTACATTTATTGTTCAAGGCAAAATTCTTGCACTTTAAAGATTCTGTTTTGTATCTAAAGATTTAATCTTGCATCAGAAACTTGAAGTGCTTGCCAGTGATGAACTGTCATCCTTCTTTATTGTTTTCAGTACCAAATAACATTTACATCCAATGGTGGGCCTCCATTTGCCATAAAGATGCAGTTAAAGGAGATGCAGTGGACAAATGTTAGGCAATTTGATCAATTCTATCCAGAAAATATCATTACCAACTATATTTTAGGATTGAGTTTACGTTCTAGGTCCCAACTCCTTCTTCTGAATCACTAACAGATAATCATACTAGGGTTTGGTTTGTTTCTGCTAAACATCTTATTTAAAATGAGCATGGGAAATCCACTAGAAGGTAAAGATGTGAAACTCCCCAGCCTAGAATTAAAATGAGGTCCAAAGAGAAAAGTACATCCATGGTTTTACTGCTTAACAGTGACATAAAGCATATTTTTCAGATGAGAATTTAAATAACCAAACTCAAAAGCTATATTGGCACGCACCAACAGTCATGGGATCAGAGCTTCACTGACCTTCTCATTAAAAGTTCAGGATGGAAAAAGAGGTTGGTCTTGACGTCTTAGGCTATTGGAGATGAATGAAACCTCCTGAAGCCTTGAAGAAGTGTGAAGAAATTGTGGGCTGCTCTATTTGACAGCCAGTTGACCAAAGTTGTTTGCAACCCTCATTAGAGTTCACTGCATGCTTTATTCCCCACCCAATAATTTCTGTTTTCCTTTCTTCATAAACTCCAATCATATGATTTTTCATGTAATATGAAAGAAGAGTAGCTCACCTCATTCACATGATTAAATAGTAGAGAGTCAGGTGCAAGTTCCTCTTCAGAATGCTGCCAACTTGGGGTTCAATCTGGCCCTTTAAAATTCCAAGTGGATATCTGCTAAAGGGTTGGAGTTGTACTGCTGCTCTCTTTTTGTTCCCCACAAGCAATCCCATCCAGTGCCTAACATGTTCCAAAGAATAGCATAGGCCAAGCTTCATTTACTCTCCTCACTGCTTCATCTATGAATGTGGCAAGACACAGAAATCCTCCTTTTTAATTTCTCTTTTGCAGTCTTCTCCTCGGTGATTGATAGTGTTCACTGTTATCTTGTGAAGACACATTGAGTGAGACCATTCTTTGCACTGTTTTAGTTAGTAACATGCTTAGTGACCCAGAATGCTGATTCAGAAAAAAAATTTCACAACTACCATCCAAGATACGTGGTCTTTCAGCCTGCCACCGTAGGCCCATCAGCCACATATAGCTAGCACAAAGAGACGTTTAAATACCAGCCTGCTCCATGTTGTAGGAACTGCAAGTTACTGTCTCCTAGAGATAGTAAAGAGCCCATCTGGCTGAGAAAACCTTTCCCAAAGAGCACAGTTCTCAAGAAGCCTTATGCAAAAAGCAGTGAATGACAAGATCAGTACTGAAATACATTACATTACTGTTCTCCTGCAAGTGAGGTTAAGGAGAGGAACAAACAGAAATCAGTTTTCCCCATTACTTCTTATAAAAAAGTATATTTTTACTGAAGTAACAGGAACCAGTTTCAAATTTAAGAGAAACAGTGAGACGGTCGAAGCAGAATAAATGCTAGCCACCAAAATTGAAAGGCCTGTGTCCATGAAAAATGTCTCTTCTGTGGACCTAACATCCTCTGAAGAAAATGGTTCACTGAGGGAGTATCCTGCTTTGCTCTACCCAGTATACCAGTTGACTACAAGTGAGCAGAAAAGACTGCACCCCTACCTCTGTTTCTCCTTGTGTTGGAGGATACAAGTGGGAGGAAGTGCAAAGACCCAAAACCAATCTCATGTGAATGGAGAGCTCCTTCTTACAAATGGTTCCCTGGCTGTTCTACGTTTTCCTGGCCTTTTATGCCTCTGAGATGATAAGCCAAAGCTGAAAAGTAAGGTACTGTAAAAGGCCCACTTAATGTGTACAATCAGCTTAGAACTGCTGGAGACAAGTACGGGTTCAGGACAGGAGGCTGCAGCTCAGGGAAAAAGTAACTCTAAAATACTGCTGATGTGAGTTTGACAAGCCAAAACTTGTTGTTTAAGTCAGCGGTACCAAGGACCTATCTATGGAACAGAAAGCTCACAGATGCTCACAGCAGGACACTACTGCTTTAACAAGATTTTCTCTGTCTGCTCCAATTCCCTTCAGCCTTTTTCATATTTGGTTTGTTTGTGTTTTTTGGTAATCATCTTTCAAACTGCAGCAGCATTTGTTGCCATGAAGTGCTGACTCTAGTGGGAGAGATTCTAGTGGAAGCTGCTATAGCAGTTTGCACAGGCTTCATTTTAGGTCACTAATCACATCCTCCTGAGCCTCTCCTCAGGCTCTTGCATTGACAGTCCTCGCTGGAGGAATTGTCTGAGAGAAATGACATGACTGGTGTGTTGAGGTCACATTTCTAGATTGAGGGTGGACTGAGGGAAGCTTCTGTCCTTTGGATTCAGGGAAGACCTGATATTTGAATGTGGCGTGGATGTGCAAGCCTTCAGTCTTTCTTATCATGCACATCTGCTGCCCTCCATGCATCCAGTTACGTGAGGTATGGATGACACGAAGAGAGAGCAGAGAATGTGATGCGTGATGAGTTGGTGTCTGGATGCTGAGCATGAAAGTATCTCTACTGGATTATGCTTCTTCACCAATAAAAGATTAACTGGCTATTCTCTAAGTTACCATGAGAAATCCACATGAAGGACTTCAGGTGGTAAGGTAGAAAGTTTGCCCCAAAGAAAATTTGGAGGACAAAGCAATCATAGAAATAAAACATGCTTTGTTTTCCAGTGTTACCTGTATAACCAGATTTGACAGAGTGGAAAAGCAGGCAGCCAGGGGATCTAAAAACACGAGATGAAAGGCAGTTGAGAACCTTTGGTACATTTTTCTGGGAAAACTGTAATAACACAGTGGAACATGAATGATCCTTCTGCTAAGCTTACTTTGGAACCAAGCTGACTCCTACCTACCACCTCAGAAAAAAGACAGATTACTTTGTCTAGATATTCTAAGATCCTTAGAGACCTTGGTCTGGTCATTGATCCAGAATGTATGTGAGCGTAATCTTGCTACTGAGTGGAATTTTCATCCCTGATTTAGGATTTTATTCCCCTTTCCCCATATAAATGCCTTTTTTTGGCAAAACATAGATATTCTGTGGCCAGGGTTTCTTTGACTCCTTCAAATGAAGTTCATATTTTAAAGTGACAATGCAAAAAAGGAGAAAACATGACCTTGTAGCCAGAGATTTGCTAGTTAATTTTCTGGTGGTAAGAATATTTTTTGAAGGATGTTATAGTGTTCAGTTGCTGATTCAGGTGTTATTCCCTCTAGCCTTGGGAACATTTGCTGTTAAGAGTGAAGCCTCTGTGATCTTGGCTTCTGACTGGTTAGAAAGTGCCCTCAAAGGGATGAAAAGTTCAGATACAGGCAGATGGGATTCTTTAGAGAGGGATCTTAATACTCACCTAGGATGTAAGGGAAAATAATTATGCTTCCTCTGAACATCCTAATTTCTGGATGTGGTAGAATTTAACTTCCTAACTAGTGACCACCATAGTGCTTCCAGATTTAAACAGAGGCCAGAGCCTAGGTGCTTGGGAAACTAAGTCCACTAAGAAATATGAGTGAAGTATTAGCAACAGACTGAATGGGATTTTAATGTTCTGCATTTTAGATTACAGTAGGTATGCATGCAATTAGCAAGGATTTAAGCATCTAATTCCCCTTGTGACCTGGCCTTCCTATCCCACATCAAGTAGGTTTGGCCTCAGGAAGCGTATATCCTTCATGGTCAGTCTGGTGTGGTATCAGAGACGATATCTCTGAGGTGATACAGTTAATGAAGAAAAGTGTAAGGAGCAGCTCTTTTACCGATGTTGAATTTCATTAAGCTGTCCTACAAGAGCCCTTTATCACCTCACAAAATGAGCCCTGTAATTTTTCTAAAAGCTTGTGCAATGTCATCTTTCCATGTGACTATCTGTAATTTGGAACGCTTTCGCCACCTTATATACTGCCACATCACCAAGGCTATAAAAACAGAACTACAATCCTCACAAATATTGAAGACAGTTTGCTAAAGAGGCTGCAACAGTCAGAGCAGTTGTGTGATAAATCAGTAAGTGATGTTGTGTCTCTTTGGTTTCAAGAGCAACCTGAAGCTTGTGGAGTAGCGCTGTTCTCCAGATGGCTTTCCACAGCATCATCTTCCTTAACACCAGTGAGCCACGAGACAGAGACAGAAATTCCAGTGTGGGGAGGGTGTGAGTCATGAGATGGTGAGTGAAAGAAACAGCAGGATAAAAATAACAGAGCACAGTATGATGCCTAATATTAATCTCTTACCCTGTGTTATCCTAGCTTGCATTACATATACGACAATGTTATACTGTAGATGGTCTACTGCTCAAAACAAATCTCTATGCTACTTTGAAAGATTATGGCTCAGGGTGCCAGATTGCAGGGACTTCTAATACTCATGCCTTTAAGTTGGCTGAAAATTCTCCAATCAAGAAGATCCTGCAGTAGAAAATAGAACATCAAAGAGTATCAAAATGCCGCTTCTGCAACATTGATATTCTTTTATATTTTATATCAAAACATCAAGTTCAGCTTATTTAACCTCAATTGAATAAACTTACATATTTGAAAAATAAAGTTACATCTCTTTTAAAGCCCATCTCTTTTTTCAACCTTCCTTTTTTTCTTCTCCCTTCAGCAGGAGAAAAGAAAGAAAACAAGTATGAAAATGCTGTGGAAAAAATGACATAAAATTCATAATTGATTCTGACTATTATGAATTAGTTGGGGAAAAATGTAGAAAAATTAGAAACAATGAAATCAGAAGCAAAGCCAGGTATTTTATGTTGAAGCATGAATCCGTAGTTTTCTACTCAAATCTGCCATTCAACTCTCCCTGAGCTTCATTCTGAGATCACTCAGAACAAAATCAGGAGCCCTTCTATGGAGCTGCTGCTTTCAGCTCAACTAGTTTAAAGTGTCTAATCCAGTCACCTTGACACCTTTATAATCGCTAGAGCAAGGCAGTGATCTTCAGAGAGCTATTCGGAGCTTAGGAAGCCTATTACCATGTTAGTTTTCAATTCAGTCAGGAATCTGGGCATCATAAAGACAGAAGGAGATTTCCTTTAGCTTCAAAGGGTGATGGCTCTGGCACTGAGTTTTCACTGCAGATTAACGCATAGGCAGCTCTTTTGATAGAAACTGTCTTTGTTATTTGGGAGTGGGGAGAGATATTTATTTTATTTCACACAGATGCAGTCCAAAATATTTCAAATGGATTTCACTTTGCTTTTTTTAATGTGTAAGTCACCTTCAGGCATTGTCAGCACTGTGGAAAACTTTGCCAAAACTGGGGAACATACAGACATATGACAGGGCAGCCTTCTCTGACAAGCAGTGAAGTGGCTGTGTGGTCTCCATGCTGCAGCATTCAGAATGCGAATGAGCAGTCTTTGTAGGGCTGTCTTTCTTTGCCCTTCCAGGGCTGCCTGATGAAGTGAAGCATTTGCACAAATGCTGATAAAAGGTACCATTTAATCATAATCAGTTTAAGATCACTTGATTTAAGGCAGGTGAGTATGTAGATTGGTATGGTTTAGGAATGCACTTAAGGTCAAAGTGCTAATTGCTCCCTTTCAGACCCTGTTGAAACCAGTTTCTTTGATCTTACTAAGTTGAAATTACTTGGAAAAATCCCTTTTTTTTTTTTTTTTAATATATATATTTTGTCTTACAGAGACTGCCTGGGAAACTACTTGGAAATGTCTTTTCTGGTTTTTAAATATTGTTCTTCAGCAATTTTCTGTAATTTTTTTTACATTTATATTTCCATCTCTTTAACTTATTCTTGTATAGAAAGTCTTTATTTTCCAACACGTAAATAAAAAAACTCTTTTTTTTGAAGTTATACAAATATGGAAGTCATTGTAATCATGATTTGATGTCCTTGGAACACATTTTATTTACTATTCAATAGCCACTGTTTTCATAAGGACATTGTTTGAACATAACTTTAAGCCCAACAAAGTTCCAGGGCTAATCTCCTGGGAGAGGATATTTATGGTCCATATTTTCAGAGAGGGAGATTGGAAGTAGAAAAAAGGCTTAAGTATTTAGACCTTGGTTCAACTCTGCAGTTAGGGGAAATCTGTCCATTGCAAATAGTGATTTGACCAGGTGAAGTAGTCAGTTGCGTGTGCAAATGCCCAGTTTGAAGGGGTAGTTGCACTCCGTACTCACTGCAAGCAGAAACATAGCCTTGAATTGTGTATATTACTGCAGGGGAAGTGACCTATTTTTCTGGACAGAAAAAAAAACGTACCATAAAAATCTAATTTGTAAGAACTGTGAGAGTGGAAACAATACTGTTTTTCACTAGTGTATTTAGTTATGCAAACAAATTGATGAGGAAGACATTTACAGCAAGGAAAACCACTGCTGGTGCTTGGTGTCACTCAGTTAATATTAGCTCCTTTGAAAGGGAAGTGAGATAATGGTGCATTTTTCGCTTGTTTGTAAGCCATAATTTGGTATCCAATGTGGAGCCTAACAATTTGCTGTTGATATATACTATAGCTTTTTGCATAACCAAAGTCTGATTGCTTCCTTCCTGCAGATACTGATCATAAGGAAGAAACTGATGCAGCGACTGAAACCGAACCCATTTATTCTTTGTTCTCAAGCCACCTTGGGTCAGAAGTTACCGAAAAATTTTCTCCTGCATAAATAACTAGGAAGTCCCCATCAAGCATATATCTCAGTGAGTTGGATTTCATCACTCAGATTATTGAAAATCTGTTCTGCTTGGAGTTCTCTTTCCTAGAGGAATTGTTCAGCACTACAGAAGGAGAGTGCAGGGGTCCCATAAAAGTTTAAATACTTTGAACTCACTCCCAAGCACAAGAAAACTTTACTGCTTGAGATTCTGTTTGGAAATAAACGAGTTCTTGTCATAGATTGAACATCATCTACCATGATTCTTACATATCAAAATTGCTCATCATTCTGTAATAAGAGTCAAGTATTTGTTCTTTTCCTTTTGTTGGCGTTCATCTTTGTTTATTTATTTTGTATTCTTGAGGTGTGTTGCATCTCTGGAGTTTGTATTTCTACTTTTAGCATAAAGATGTTGTATATACAAGTCTAGAATGCATCTGAAGATTAGTCTGATTTTTCATGTGACTTTGGCTTGAACATGTTTATGTTTATATTGCTATTTCAAAACTGTGCATTACCTGTATTCCTTATGCCTTTTATCCATCTATAACTCAATAAAATTCTGTCCCCATTGTGCAGAACCTTATCACATGTGCTTGACTGCGTAACAGTTTTTGAATAATAATGACTGGTAATTGCAAATGAGTTAATCTATATCTATAGATGTATATCTTTATCTAATCTGTATCTGTTTGTCAGAGTTTGAAAATCTGCCGATGAAGGATTGGTGAAAAAATTACCAGTGAGCAGTGAACTCAGCTCAGGAATAATTCTTCATAAGGCTATTTGGACCTGAAAAGTAGATTTTCCTGTTCTCTAAAGAGGTATGTTCTTTATTTCAATTCTCACTGTGGCTAAGTTTAAAACTGGTATTAGCCATGTGAGTCAATGGAGTGCAACCCATTTCATCAGGCTGCATATGTCCTTTATGTCACTACAGCTCAGGGATAAATAAATGCCTACAGTACGTTCTTTGTCACAGAATTTGCAAGTTTCTAAGGAGTACTAGCTTAACCTTTCACATCTCGCTGTCACTGTGTGATCAAGAAGGATTATAGCCCAGGAGATCTGCCTGGAACAGCAAAGGTTTAGTTATGTTGAATGGCCTAGCATGAGTTTTCTGTATGAGAGCAGGTATATTAAATGAGTTCCAAGTGTATGGCTCTCATTGGAAGTTAACAAATGCCAGATTGAGTACACCATCTAAAATTTCTATGAGAGTTCTACATCCTGCTGACTTGTTCATAGACCCTACAGTTAAGGCAGGAAACAGACAAAACCAATTCCTTCTGATGAATAGCTGTTCAGTGAATGAGCTTAGTGAGCACCAAAGCAGCATATCCAAGGGATGGAGGTCGTTTTGCTCCACCATTTGAAGATAACACAAAAGAGAATGCTCCAAGGAGTTAGTGTGAGGACAGCACTTTCCTCTGCTACTCTTTAAACTGAATGCTGTAGGACCTGGCTCTGCCTTTTTAGAACCTTTAAGGCAGATTCTCAGCAGGCATGAGCTAGCCTAATTTCTTCAGCATTTGTGGAGCTCTTCTGATTTATGCACCCTGAAAACCTGAGCTTAGCTGCATTTGAATGAAACATTTTTATATGAAGCACAACATTTTTTTATTATTATTATTATTTTTTATCCTCTCTGGTAAGAAAAAGAAGGATTACTTCACCAGGGGAATCTGTTCACTGATGCAAGCCTTAGGCCTTTAACTGGTGTAACCTTCACCCTTGTTGTGTGGATATTCAAGTCCTTTACAGCTCTTTTGATTTTCTGGGCTTCTCTTTTGTAGTGTGTAGGTCTAGTGAGGTGCTCAATTCTGTGCTTAAGTGTAGCCCTAGTTGACGTGAACAAGCTGCACACAGGCACAAATGGATGCAGGGCTGGAGCTTTAATGAGTAGATTTTGGAGCATTTGGAAACAGGATTTGATCTTAGAGTGAACTTATCAAACTTCTGTGGGCGATGAGCATTCATAAGCATGAAAATCCCTCAGAGCAAGGACATTAAAACATCCAATGTCTCTTCTGCTTTGTGGAGATTCAGCTTTTTTTGGCATATTTGTTAGAAGATTTTCACTGCCAGAAGAAACTTGAGGCCATTGTACAGTGGTATGTTTTCCCTCCGTGACATTCCTTTGGGTCTCCAAAGTTTGGAGAAGTCAATGAGAAAGTTTCTGTCAGTTTTGTCTTGGGAATATACCCTTGCTGCAAGCAAGACTCCCTCAAAAACAGTTATTTACAAAGCATTCAAATAGGGAAAGGCGCTTCTTGTCCTTGTCCATTTAACGCTGTATGACAAACCTGTGTTCAGTAGTTTTAATCATATAAATTGAAAAGTGTCACATTTAAACAATGCAGTCTGAAACAATTCAGTTTGCTACTCTGTAGGATTTTTGCCACAGAAAAAGGTCAATAGGACCTGCAATGAGATGTGTGAGGACTGTGAGAGATGACAGTGATCATGATGACAGGTGACTAATCCGGCTCTGTACCTACCTATACCAAGATATACCTTTCTCACTGCACAGTTGACTGCAGTCATATTTTGTCTTGTACCCAAAAATGACAGCTTCTGACTCCTGTTACATCTTGCACATATAGTATACAAATCTAGACATCTCAGTAGATGACCTAGACAATGAGTAGCAAGATATATTCATGTAAACAAACATCTGGAGCTGGCTTCTAATAAGGGTTACTAGTTATAGGGCATTTCATTTTATAGGACATCTTCCTTCATTTTTGTATTTCATTGAACTGTTGCTACTGTTTTTCCAAAAGCATGCTCATTAATTTTTTTCTAAATTTTCCTTGTTCTTATTAGAGGATGGAAAAAGAGTTTTGATCTCCTGGAGGAAGCTGTTTGCTCTCACAAATTGGTTTTATTAGATATGGCAAATGTTCTTTCTCTTCATTACTCTTCTTGCTCCATTTTTCTGATAAATGCTGCCAGGACAGGCATGTCTTACAGTGTCCATTGTTCTCTGTTCTCACAATCATAGAATCATAGTATAGTTAGGGTTGGAAATCACCTTAATATCATCTAGAAAGACAATGCTTCTCTTTACAGTTTAAAGAGAAGCATTAGCTTTGAAGTGAAATATAGTTATTACTGTAACTTTTGCAGAATTCTGACAAATACGTGGAATTACAACATATGCACAGTAAAAAAGACCCAGGAATTTGTGTCTACTTCTTGTTATGGTGAAGCCAGCAGATCACAGCCTGGATAGATATCTTGAAAAAGAAATAGTTATAGGGTGCAGCCCTAATTTCAGGAAGTCCCCTAAAATTGACTGACTGGGGCCAGGAGGATATGTTCTGTTTCTAATGTTCCTCCTCAAGTATCAGCCGTGGGATTAGCAAATTTTGGTTTGCTCTGGTACAGAATTTCCTGTTCAAGGAAGAAACTGGTAAGTGGGTTCAAGCATAGATAACCACAAAATTGTAACCATTTGAAGAATCATAATCTTAGCTATGTGGGCTGCTCTAGTCAGATCTGTACCTCTAGATGGATCAATATTTTCATGATAGACATGGAAGCCTGTGATGTTGCATGCTCATATCACATAGGTAGCTGAATTGGGTTTACTCATTCTTTGAGAATTAGGAGGTTTTGAGGATAGTTTCCACTTTAGGCCGGGGTGAAAAGCTAAAATGGCAAGTATGTGCATGGTTTATAAAGGTTATATTTCAGACTAGGATAAGCAAATTGCTTTGATTCTATTTATCAGTTTTTAATTTACAGTAAAAATTTAATTTGGATGAAAATATATCCAACCTGAAAAAGGTGCTTTGATTAGAGATTAAATCTGTCCCTAAGTACCAACTAGACCTGTGCTTGGGATTTGTGCCAAAAATTAAAGAAGTCCAAGGTAGTAAGGAAACACAACAGAAAAGTCTCCTACTGATAACAAAGGTGATAGACTGAAATCTCCAGAGGTGAATGTGGTGAAAAGACCTGGCTATGGTAGGATGTTTAACCACAGAATTCCGATCCATAGACTTGTGTGTTCATAGCAAAGAAACCTTGCACAGCATGTGCCTGCAATATGCCCAGCTAAATTGGTTGCCAGCACTCTCCTGAACACTGAGTTCATTCATTATTACTACTGGGTTTTTAGGAGGCAAGATGAGCAAAATCAACATCAATCTCCAACAGATGGGACTAGGGAAGGGCAGCTGCAGGCACACAGTGCACTACATAAGGCATGCCAGCACACGTGGAATCCTCTGCCCCCGGAGCTCTAGCATTTCCGTTACACAGGCAGTAGGCAAATACAATTATCTGAATTAACTGTCACTCCACAAATCGCTTTAGTTTGTGCTGCCCAGTCAGAAAAAATAGGCAGAAGTTGGGGAACACTCTGTACAGAGGTGCAAGTTGTCATATGGCAGCAAGGGCAGCTGTGAAAGAGCATATTACTGCCTACATGAGATGAACAAGGGCATTCCTGTGACCATCCTACCTTTTCTTTTTTGTTCTTGGTACCTCCTTTTATTTTTTACCTTTGGGGCTGAAAAGCTTTTAAATAAGATTACAGCACAGGCACGCAGAAAATAAAACACAGCAGGAAAATATGTAAACAAGATTAGGAGGCCAGAACAGTGCCTCTCAGCGTGTTATCTGCGCTGTGGGGAATGTACAGCTGGGGCAGGCTTTGAAGCATTTTTGCTTGGGTACAGAATATGCAGGTGGGAAATACCGATGCAGCACTCTTGACAGAGCTGCTGTCATCCTTGTTCATTGGGGGTGGGAAAGAAGCATAGAGGGGTTTTAAATTATTCTTTCCCCCTCACCCCCCCTGAAACCATGTTGGATTTCCACAACTTTTAAAAGGATCTCAGATGTTATTTTACTGTCTCTGCTGCGTGTACCCACGTACACATTCTAGCTCTGTAAGCCACAAAGATATGGACATTAGGAGTTGCCTTAGAACAAGAAATCCTATAATGACCAAACATGCTTTGCTGATGATAGGGAGGGGATTCTTTGGGGTAGGCTGTTTGTCACTGATTTAAAATACTTGCGCTTGTTGACACAGCCGTTGTCTACCCAGTCTGGTAACATGTCCTTGGTGTCATCTGAAATTCTGTGAAATCCTATCTTGGAGAGCTGTACATGAGGAAGGGGCCACAGGAGAATAAAATTAGTTTGTGTTTAAAAAAGCAAACTCAGAGTCACGACAAACCCTCCACCTTTCTGCTTGCTGGCAGAATTTCTGCTCCCTCCCACACAGCCCCAGCTGGAGAGCCTTCACTTGCAGCAAAATCTACTCTGCTTGTGCCAGTCTCTTTCCACTCACTGCTCCCTCTCCCTTCCCCCCCTCATAGGTGGCAGCAGCAGCTGCAGCTGCAGCTGCAGCATCCCTCTTTTCTGACTCCAGAGGGGTGTCCCACCGATGTTACTTGCAGAAGTCAAATAAGGAAAACATTTATTTGGTGCTAGTAGAGTCAGGGTTATCTTCCTAGCTGCAGAGATTAACAGTCCGGTCCTGCAGTGAGCATCCTACTTCACTCTCAGGTTGGAGTACTTTTCTGCCCATGGCCTGAACCTGCCTCAGCCATAAAGTCAAGGCAGAGAAGCTCTCTGCCCATGTACTTCTGGGTTTAAAAATGTCTTTCAGCCTGTAGCTTAACCTGGTGTCTTGAGTCAGGCTAAGTTAATGGGTTGTGAGGTTGGTGGCATGTGGAAGCTTTCTTGCATGTGACTGGCAAACTCTGGTCTGCTTTGGCAGCATGGAAGGATCAGTGCTGCTTCAGAGGCATCCTCAAGTGAGAATCTCCCCTTATTGCCCTCTCTGTCAACCAAGGGAAAGAGGAACTAAGTATCATACTGAATCATGCTGAGTCCTATCCCTTAGTTGCTATCCATAGTGAGTAAAACTTAAAGTAGCTCCTGAGAAGATGCAGAAAGCAGGAATTAATTTTCCCCTGGTAACCCTGAGGTCTGCCCTGTTCCTGCCCATCAGTGAAATGCATGCTTGTGCAGAAGTTCAAAACAGATGTGTGCTCCACTAGTTAATGAAGCATGAGTGCCTATTTCCCTTCTTGCTTAGGAAGCACAGCAGAGCCCTTACTTTTGTGCCACGGGCAAATCTCCAGTCTAAACTGTGACTCTGAAGCTCCTCTAAGGCTGCTGAAGAATAAGTGTTAAGGAGTGAGGAATGAGCTGAGCAGCCTTTGGGAACTGAAGGGGTGGCAACAGCTTCAGTGCTATTTATATGTAGCTAAGATCTATTTTATAAGTGGGTCACAGCTATCATTCCTCAGCTGCATAGAGGTTACTGACCTCTGGGAAGGACAGCCAGTAAAGGGGATTAACTTAAACAAGAACACTCACTGAAAGAAATACAAAACAACATTTTGAGAAAAGCGTGCTCCTAAAGTGTAAAAAGATAAAAAGATGACCAAATTGCCAGCTTTCGCTTATTTACTTCCTTGTGGATTCACCAAAGTACTTAGAAACCTGGTTTTCTTCACGTATTTCTGTGATCCATCTTTTTGTGGAGTTGGAGCTTATAATGGCATTTCAAGGTGGATCTTAGTTAATTGTGCAGTAGGAAGGATATTGTGGCCATTTTAAAAGAGCTTTAAGGTTTTAGAAGTTGACAAGATGAGTAACAGAAGAAGACCCATGTGGCTTAGGTGGGCAGGGACATAGCATGACTACTGGGTTACAAATAGAAGCTTCCTCAAGCTTTACAATCATATGCAAGAGTTTGGAGCTGAGACATCTCTATAAACAACTCAGAGTCACAAACAAGACGGGGGGGGGGGGGGAAGGAAGGAGAAGGAGAAGGAAATCCCATCTGTCAGAGGAGAACTCTTACACAAAAACCTGATCATATTGCTAAAATTTGTCACCTTGATATCCCGCGAGCTTCTTTCTACTCTTTCTATCATTTTCACAGCTCAAGCTAAAAGGCAAATAGCATATGAGAGCAAACCCTTTCCTATCTGATTACAGAAAGAATTGCCTTTGTTCAGCAGTGCATTATGAGAAAGTTTAGTAGAAAACAAAACTCTCCCACTGGAGCCCTCTCAATGACATTCTTCATCCTACGTTGTGCATTCTTGTGCCCTACTGGCACTGCCTGGACAGGCATTCTCCATGTGGAGAATTCCCAGGCTCAGCACCCCGTCCAGGGGAGCTTCTTTCTGGGTTGCTTCAGCTTTACTAGATTTTTCCATGCTCTTGTTGTTTCATCAGTGTGACAAAAAAGCAGTCTGTTCCCTGCATGTATTTATTAAGCACACACAAAGGAAAGAATAAAGATCTTTAAGTGTTGAGGGACATATTTTTCTCCTTAGCTTTTTCCATCCTGCTTTGCCAAACTGTCACTCCCAGGTCAGCCTCCTTTGGAAATCTCCACAAATAAAGCCCGTACTGAAAATCTTCAAAATACAAATAAACATAATGAGTCCAACAGCTCATAGCTGACCAAACTTTTCTTCACTTAATCTGGGTTTTGTTAGGCAACATTTGGCATCCTGGAAGAGAAAATTAATGGCAAAATAATTTAAATGATTTTTTAATGCATCAGGATGCTATTTGCGACACATATAGAGGCAGCTTTTATCACTTACTGTTTGATCATCTAACGGGTTTTCTATGGGGAATATGAGCAAGAGCTGATGGGGGGAAGAAGAAAGGGACAGGCAACAGTTAATACTAGTTTTTAAAACTAACAATTCATGTTAGTGCATCTAAGTAAATGTGACAGCTTAAACTCTGATTTCCCTGACTCTGTCTATATGAATTGCTGGTAAAACAAAATATCTTGCCTTGCACTGAGATGAACACTTACCCTATTACAGTGGTGTACATCCTAAAGAACTACGTGGTGAGCGTTGACATTCTCTGGATTTGCACTGGTACAAATGAGAACAGAAATTCTTCTGTGCAATTTTATTAGTGATATAAGGAGATTCCAAGAATAAAATAAAATCATAGAACCATAGAAAAATACAAGCAATTGTCTCCTGACCCACTCTCAAAAAACCCAATGAAGCTCAGGCCTGAAAGGGTCTTTACATTAGTCATTACCTAGTTTAGAAATTTATCATTTTTATTAGGGTTCTCATAGTGTTCAGGGTAGACACAAGGGAAAATGTTTTGAAAGTCATCCTCTTAAGACCTATAATCAGAAACCCATGAAAGAGTGTGGATGCAGTATGGGATAATAACAGTTTCTTTTGCCAAGACTGAAGGCCAGGAAGTTGGTGCTGCTAAGCAGATGAATCAGGTGAATATGTGGTAAGAATATTTTCTTGTTTCCCCCCCCCCCTTGGGCACATGGACATGGCAGGTCTATTCTGAAGAAGGTGCTTTGATTAAATTGAAGCTATTTTCAGTCTATATAACACTTCCCTTCCTCTGTGTTGAAGCAAGCACCAAAGTTATCACAACACATATTAGCAAATGAAAGTACCAAATTTCAAAAGGGGTAGATTACTCTAAAGACTGATAACAGCCTTATAAAGAAGGTATGAAAGTCTTTAAGTAAGAAGGCTTATGGAAAGTTGAACAGTGGGAAATAAGTAATAGAGAATAACTTAGGGAAAAAAAAAAAAAAAAAGTAAAAAAAAATGATCGAAATCCCAAAAACTCAGTGCAGTGAACTGCACTACATCATGGGTGTCTCCCATAAAGAGCAGACAAGTACCCAACTTGTGATTTGTTAAAATAGGCACACGTTGTTTAATACTGCAGTTCCCAAATGATGTTACAAAAGATCTCACAAAAGAGATCCCTGCTCTCAACTTGTTAATAAACAAATAACGCAGGCCTGTGAGTGCCTTGAAAGTCAGCAAGAAGACTGTTGAGTCAGACTTACCTTTTCGTGTATTGATACCAAAGGTGCAAACCGTTTCTTATTGAGTGCAAGTATTATAGGATCACAGACTTGTTTGTTGTAAAAGTCCTCTGGAGGTCGGGAGTGCAGCTTCAAAGCAGGATGCCTGTCAATGCTAGATTAGATGAGCTGCAGCTGCCTCCACCCAAATCTTAAAAACCTCTAGGAGTGTTTCTTAGAATCACTCTGCTGGGTCGTCTGCTCCAGGGCTGCACTAGCTGCTAGTGAAACACTTCTCGATGACCAGCTTGAATCTCCCAAGATGTAAGTATGTATGAGGTGAAGTGAAAATGATGGGATTTACCTCAACAAACTGTGTTAGGAGAAAGAGCTAATAAACTGATCTCAGTGAATTAAAAGGCGGGTGCTGGCGCAGTGTTATCTTCTACAAGGTGGATTGATTTCATCAAACTTTTCCTTTCAGTAAAATGCCTGAGGACATGTGATATTAGTATCTTGGAATGAGATTCTGCTGATAATATCTCAGGTGAAATAACCGTAGAATGTACATGAAATTTCCGTAAATCTATTGTTTAAATTAGCCATGGTATTGAACGCATTGTTTATGACATTTCCTGAAAGAAATTGCAAAAAACAGCTTCACTCAAGGACCACATTACCGAGGTAACCACTTTTAAAAGAGTCTAGGAATAGTGTAAAGACTTCAGCTCCATTCCAACAAAAATTTCTAATTGTGAAGCACACCATAGTGTGTGTGATTTAAAACACAAATTGTTTCAGGAAGACTTTTGGATTTCTCATTATGTGGATTGATGCCTAATAGTTTATAGTCAGCCACTTTTTATATCAGTTGGGAACTTCTTACTTCTCATATTTTGAATTTTTTCCCCCTTATATTTTGTCCCAAATGTAGAAGTAAAAATACTTAATGAAAGCTACTGCAAATTTTGAAAGCTCAAACTAAAATGTTTTATAAGCTAGCATTTTTCATAACTGAAATGAGTCAAAGTGCCATGAACAGAATATGTATGAAACTGTGGTTACACTTAAATAGTCTTATTTGTATTAGGTGTCATAGAAACCAGCTAAGAAGATAAGACAAAACTTTACGGTTATATTGGATGAAATGTCTCCATTCGCCCAAACCATGTTATCCAGCAGAATATTGTTCTATTTTTTTCTGCTAGCTCTGCATGAGACTCCTCCCATTTGCCAGGAAATTAAAGAGTGACAAAATTAGAGTGATGATCAAGACAGAACCCGGGATTAGATAAGCTCTGCATCTATTCTACTGTGGAAGATGATTTTGTCTGATGTGTGTGGTCAGCTTTCTGTAGCTCAAATACAGGATGCCTATCAGTCTGTTTGCGGGCTTTCCTCTGTCCTTGTAGTCTCAAAGCACCTCCAGCAATTCACTGGAAAGCATAGAAAAACATGTCCTGCACTGAACGTACTAATCTAACTCTGTGCTGGAAGACTGATATGGAAATATGAAGACTAACCTGTGATAAGAGTAGCCTCATATCTCTTATCTCCATTCTGGGAATAACATTCTCTTCCAGTGGTAAAATTCCCCAGCTACCCTAAATTAGAGTGAATAAACATCCCATATCTCAAAGCGTGTTTGTCAATGCAATAATATAAAGAGCAAAAGTATGAAAGAGCTGAGACTTATGGAAGATTTAAGAATAATGAATAGGATTTTAAAAATACCATCCTTACTGAGATTACAGCTCTGGTGTGCTTCATCCTAGTATTACAGCCCTTGTGTCTGTTTCTCTGTTGCCAGAAAGCTTAATGAAGATAAGGTTTATATCAGTACTTGAAATATTATTTTGATTTTTCAGATACAACAGAACATGACTCAGGGAAATAATATAATTTTGTTTCAGTAGCATTGATCCAATTTGAAACTCATTCTGAGCTCTAAAAAGTCAGAAGAATTATCTTGATCTTAAAATAAGCAATAGAAATGCCTTTACTGTATGAAGATTAAAATGAAACGGTGTGGTTGTGTCTCATTTCCTTATGTAGTTTAAGGTAAGAACGTGTCCAAAACCTCACCTTTGAGCTTTGGTAAGTTAGGTAAGATTTTCTGCCCTACCACTTCTTAATGTCCTTCAAAATAACCTTTTTTCCTTTTGGTTGTAGTTGCTTGTACTTTCTTCTTAAAATGTAAGGAAAAGAATGATATTTTATATTTATCTACATAATGATTGATTGCATATATTGTTGTATTATTGCATCTCATTACGTTACCCTGTCTCTGTGGATTGTTCTTCACTGTATTTCACACTTGGATGTTTAAGAAAATAATCTTAATATCTATTGCTGTGAAACTAAGGGTGAACGATTGTGGTTCCCTGATAATGTCTGGTGATTAAGGTGGCCCAACAACAATTATTTTTCACATGGGATTATATTTAGATTGTTTTCCACCCTGACATTTATCTGATGGTATGCAAATACTGAATGAGTGTGAAAGACTACAAAGTTGCATTCAATCTGTGTAAGTGCAAATAAATGCACAAAGTAAGGACCAGTGGAAAAAATTCTCTTCTTTGTTTTGCTGAGAGAAGTTTAAGTGCTGGTCTTTGGATGAGTTCACATCAGGTGACTGGGAGAAGATTCTAGTCCGAAAAGATTGAACTGTTCGCAACATGAAGAAAACTTGACCTGACAAAACCAAAATCTGCCCCTACATTAGCTGCAGGATCAGTGACCTCAGTGGCTCTTTCCCCTTTCTCTCCAGTGATTTGCTTCATACACCATGAAATGTGCATTAGTTTGACAGCCAGCAGAGTACGGAAAGATGGAAAACAAATAGTACAAATGTAAAGTTCTTGACTCATTGATGTGATTTGGCAAAGTAGATGTGCTTTGTCATGTATGTTGTTCTTTAAACTTGAAAACCGTGAAATTACTTTAAGAAGACTGTGACAAAAAGAGAACTTTTTTAGATCCCTAATCAGTTCTTTAATTTCTGATTCCTTTCCTATACACTGTCCTTTGCTTGCCGAACACTATTAACCAAAAGTCAGGTTCATGAAACATCTCAAAGCATCTCGTGTTTGCAGTAGAAAGTTTGCTTCTGATCATTTACAGTCAATGCTGTTTGCTCCTTGTCTTGCTTGAAGATAAAAGATTTTTCTAAAAGCAGCTGCCTAGCTAAGAACAGAATGTGGAGAGCTGAAATTCCAGGGATTAAATTGGATTTTCCCATGCAAAAGCACGTATACAGTGAGATACATGCTATTCTGTTTACTCCTCTATAGCATCCAGTGAAGACAGCTTCAAAAGCTTGCAGATAGTTCCCATACCATAAGAAGTTACTTCTTCGTGATGAATCCATACTAAATTTATCTCAATTCCAGAGCGGCAGTTTAGTGCTATAGTTTATAGCAGTTTATATTTCTTAAAAGAACCTTCTTTCCTTGCCTTCTGAGTCTTAAGTTTCACTTGGGAAACTTCTCTCAACAGCTCTGTTCTGTTATTTTCTCTTTCAAGTAAAATCATGAGCTGCTGAAAGGTCCCAATTTAAGTTCTGTGGGATGGCAGGCCTTCCCAAATGTCTGAAGAAGTTACTTTTGGCAACGGCCAAATGCCTGCTCTTTCATTTGATTTCTACTGTCACGTGAAATTCCCTCCACGGGAACAAGCATGGGCTGTAGAGAAAAGGTATTATGCAGTCCTGGAAGACAAATAATCAAGACATTAATAAACTTAACCTCAAAGTGATGGGAGGGAATGTAGAACTTTTAATTGGCATATGAAACAGACAGGTAAGGGTAGAAGTTTTGGGGATGCAATGAGAAAAGCAGATGAAAAGAAAAGTATGGGAGTCATTGTCCTCTGCTCTGTGAAATAGGCCATATAGTCAGTGAACAACACTGAAGGGAAATCTTCGTAAAAATAAATTATTACAAAGAGGTCACATAGTCAGATAATATCATTGTAGGAAAGCTGGAATGACTACTCTGAAGCATTTTCATTCCCCATTGAAATAGGTATAAGACTCATTGAGAATTTATAATTATAGAGGTTTCTCATTGTTCTGAGACTGTCAAGCTGAGTATAAAGAAAGGAATCTGCAGTCAAACTGCATATTCAACTGGGCTTTCTGATAGGCTATCTTGGGGGTGATTTTTTTTGATATTTTAATAGTTGTCAAATATATTTTGTAAAATAGGTGCCCAGTAGTGATAGCTGGAGTGCAAAATGTCTCTGCTTATTTTCCTCCAATTTCTCCTCTGAGATTAAACCTAGAATCAGATAATTGTAGGTAGACCTTTTTGGCCTATATAGGCTTACTTCATTCCCTTTTCCTCTGCTGGATTTGATGGATTTTGAAGCAGGTGCCAAGTTTAGATCAGGTATAGGTTAAAGGTATTAATTTTCATATATGAGATATTTCAATGTGTAGAGCAGTTTTGGTGTTTCTAGGATGCTAGCAAGCTTATTTCACACAGGTATCCATTCTGATGCATAGCTCTGTCCAAATCATGTTGCTCCAACTGCTCCATGACCTTGTTATGTTGAGGATGCCAAAATTGCACACAGCGCTCCAAGTGAGGTCTTAAAAGATTTTTACATATGCAGTAGAGCATATGTAAAATATATATTGGTCATATGATGTCAGTGAGATCACCAGCTCTAGTGCATATTTTGGTCTATATGACATTGCAGAACAAACAAATGTTATGTATAAAGTTTTGAGGTAAAAAAGTGCAGTGGAAATGTAATCCTTATTTTCAAATACCTTTCCCAGTTCTGTAATGACAGAAAGTATTTCTTTGCTGCAGTCTTGAAGAGTAAACTTTGAGTAAAAGGAGAATTGTAGATTCATGTACAAGCACTTCTTTCTTGGGAAAACTACTCAGTCCTTGATAGGTGCAGCTGAGTAAGCTAAGGTGAAAGTCATGAGTCAGCTTAAGCAAGAGAAGAAGAGACAGCAGAAGAGGTGAAAGCAGTTTGGGAAGCCACATGGGATCTGGAAAAACAGAACAAAAAATTAGGATGTAAATTAGCAAGGAAATGTGTGTGGTCTTAAAAACTCACATAGTTCTTGGATTTTATCTGAATAACTGTAGAAAAGGGGCAAAGAGTTACATTGTGGTGCATGAATTTGCAAAATCACAATAAGGTGGAAAAATCTAAAGTTATCCTGGGACGTATAAATAACTACATTGGACAAAATATCCTTGAAATAATTCTTCCTTTGTACTGAGCATAAACATGATCTTGGCTGGTGCACTCTGTCTCCAGGTTAAGGAAACTGACCAGAGATTGGAGGAAGTTTCCACATGGGCAAAAAGAATGGAATACAGAAAACGTCTTCTGGGCAAGAAAGAAAGAGCTGGGTTTTCCTAGTTTGGACAGAAGTGTCAGGAGAGTTTTCATGTCAGGCAAAGAGAAGTATAGCATTGTTGGAGGGCATTTTGGAAGTGGAATGAACGCTGGAAGACATTTGTGAATGGAAGCAAGCCCAGCAGAGGAACACCAAGACGATTTATGATATAGAAGGAAAGGACGAAGGTGCTGGATTTGTTCAGCAGGGAGAAGAAAAATCTAAGTTGGGTATTATTTCTTATTTCCTGTTACTTATTGGATGCTTACAGAGAACAGTGGATCACATTCTTCTTTCTTGGAGATGAATAACGATAGGCTAAAGGGCACCAGGCAGTTCACAGTGAAACAAACTGCAACTAGGTATGAGAAAAGAAGACTTACAGTGAAACTCAACAAACACTGGAAGAGGTTGTACGAAGAAATTGTGAAACTTTCAAAGTTCAACTGAAGAAAGCCCTGAACAACCCGATGTAGATTTCAGGTTAGCCCTGTTTTGAGAAGGAGACTAGACGATAGACTTACAGAAGTCCCTTCCCACCTAAGTATCTATGATTTTGTGAAAGGCTTATTCAGGTTACAAATCAGGTATCATGAATTTATCTAAACCCTCATAGCTTTGGCTTTTTATTTGACTTATCTGTTTTTCCTAGCTACAGGGAAGAATGGCAAAAGTAATTTCTGGACTGAAGTAGTGAATGTCTGATAGTGAAATGACACATTTCGTTGGATCTTGGATACGTGGGTTGAATCATAAATTTTCAGGCACTGGTCACCTTTAACTCCTCAGCTGCAGAAATTAAGCCATAAGAAGGACAGCTTCAGCTTTTCCTTATGTTTAAAATTCCTTCCTGTCTTTAGAGAATACATCAGTCATGAATAGAATAATCTAAGGAGGCAGAGGTCAAACCCCATCATTCCTTCTAGTTGGTGTTAACAGTGGAGTGAGAGTTGGCGCATCAAGGCTCAGGCTTACTCTTAAATTTGTACTGTGTTGCTTAATTACCCTAACAATGCCAGTCCTCAGAAAGCAGAAGAGCTTGTCATCTACAACAAACAAAAACAGAATTAGTAATTTGCACCAGAGGTACGTTTGCTTCCAGTAGGAATTTTCCAGTGATGCCTGCTTGTGTGTGTTTACAAAAGTGCCTCCATACCTAAGGTCACCCCATATTCCAGGCGGAAAACAAAAAAAAATCCTGTTTGAAACTGTATAAGAATGTTGCTGACCATGTGGGGGAGATTGCCTGTTAAAGCAAAAAAAGATGTAAAATTGAAATCATGTGATGATTACCTGAACAGCTCCCCTGCCTGCTGTCCCATGTGCTGGAGGAATAAAGCAAGATACCTGATTGACAGTGCAGCTTCACTCACTCATTTTGAAAGGAAACAATACCCTGTTAGATTCTTGCCTGCTTTCATCTGAATAATAAATACTTACACTCTGAAGATCTTAAAGGCTGCAGTCTTCTGTGCAGAAGAAACCATCTTTAGTTTAGTGATGAAAAGAAACAGATGGTCTCTCCTTTATGCACTAATCTTCCTGTATGTTCCAGAAAATTAAGGTTTGGGAAGTAGAGCTGGGAGGGGTAGGGGGTGTGAGTTTTTCTCCTGGGAGAGAAGATTCAACAAAAATCACTTCAAGTAGTTTCACTAAAAATTATTTGTCTTTTTATGGATCATTAATTTGCAGGCAGGTTGCCTATTACTTTTTCAGAAAATTAGCATCTTGTTTTAGCAATTCTCTATTATGCAACCTTTTTGTACCCGTCTCATCTTGTGCTGTTCCCAATTTCATATGAGCTATATTGTGACAAAGCAATGATTTCTCTGCTGCCAGATTCTGTGCAAATTCTACTGCAGTTCAGTGCCAAGTGTTCTTCACTATATGGTGTGGAAAGGCAGATCCTCATCCGGGATTTATTCTTATTCCATTTCTTTTGTGCACTTCAAATGAAAGACTTTCAGAATTAAGTTGATAAACTCTGCATCTGAAGAAATCAGGTCTTTCTCAGCTAACTTGGGTCTAATGTATGTTTTTATCATATAAAGTTTAATCTAATCGTATATAAATAGAGTATCAAACTTCCAGTGGTACTACATGGGGGACTCTTCTGACTAAGGCTTTTATCTGCTTCCCAAGTTTTTCTTGGTTTTAAAGTTTTGGTTTTGTGATGGTTTTTTTTTTTTTTTGGTTGGTTGTTCAGTTGGTTGTTACTGGTTTGTTTCAGTGTTTTGACATGTGGCTTCTTCAAAGAGCTGCCCTTAAGATCCTCTCTGCTATCCACTCCAAGTATACTAAATTTTGCATTGAGAACTAGAAAACTGAACAGAAATTAGAGAACCCTGGGGTTGTATTTGCTTTGTGAACAGTGAGGAATCTATGCTTGCAAAGAAAACACCAAAGCAGGAATTTTACTCACCAATTTTCTTTTTTTTCTCTGTTCAAAATTCGTCTTCAGTGTACATAGAAAACACAGAACATATGGCAATGGATCTGAGAGGATAGTTGGGCCTGTGTCAGTCATGTATTTGTCCTCAGAATTCTTCCCAGGCGGACAGCATAAGGTAGTGCTGGTAGAGTTTCATGTTATTGTGCCATGGTAGTGCATGGGACAATGACAGCTTGGAGACCAAAACTTACACAGAGATGTTTCAAATGTGGGGCAGGTTAGTTGTAACCTTTCTGCTTCTGGAAGGTCCTGCATGTTTGAGGTTTGGCTATTACCAGGTATGTTATCATAAGGTGAAATTTATTTTGAGATTGAAGTTCCAGACACCATAGGTCTTGTTGGAATGCGTCTCTTGTTGCAAAGAGGCTTAGATCTTCTACTGATGCAGGTATGCAAACTTAAACAGAACAGCAAGTAATCTGTCAGATGCAGCATGACTGCAGCAAAATAACTTACGGTGTGAGCTATCTAGCAAGAGGAGTGTGCAGTTATTTTGCTGATAAACATGCCATATTCAACACTGGAGAAATGATCCTAGCCTCTTCTATGACTATTAACTGTCCATGGCTCATTAAAAGAAGATGAAAGAAAGCCCATAGGCATCTGGAACTTTCTTGAGTTAATTGTTCCTACTTTGGAAAAGAATTTTCTATACTTAGAGCTTGACAAAGCTGGAAGTAAAAATCTTAGAAGAGGGGAAAGCCACAAATTTCCCTCAGCAAATTTAGAAACAGAAAGGAAAGTTACAAATACTTGAAAACTGACATTGTGTTCTTGTGTATTCACTGGACAGAAAACTACTTTGTGGAAAACCAGCACAAATTTTCTGCCACATTTTGGTATACAGATTTTTCACTACATTTGCAGGAGTAATGGGTGTGTGCATGCTTTTCTGGTCACAGGAGTTAATTTCTGTTTCCTTACGTCTTGTCTGAACATGACCATGTCAACTTCATGGAAGTTATGGACACGATTTTGAAGCGTAACAGAAAAATGCTTTCCACATTTCCATCCTCCTGATTTTAATACAGACAAGTGGCAGTAAGAATTGGTTAGTACAGTGGCGTTATGATGCTGCATTGAAAGCTGATCATGCTTCTTCAATATGTTATATGATGAGGCATTGCCATCTTGACCTTCAAAGCAAGGTTATAACATGCAGATGCATGCATCATGACCAGTGAATTAGTGTTGTGATGGCAAAGCTATGTTTCAAGGGCCTTTGAAATTAAGTTGACTGAGACTTGCTTTTCTTAAAACCAGCTGCTATGCTGCACTGTAATCACCTTTTTTTCTGATTCTAATAAAAAGCATTTGCAAAGGTACATGATATAGCCTGCTAATGTTTTGAAGAGATGAAAATCAAAGGCTAGTGTGGGGTTTCAATTAAGTGATTTCATAAATTAACTTTAATGTGACCTGTAGTTCCTTTGTCAAATAATAGGTTAGCAAATGAATTTAAATATGTATTATCTGAAAGATGAAAGCCAATGTTAGCATCTGAATGGGACCTGGAAACCTGACAGATTTTTATTGAGCTCCAGTCTTCTTGTCATATCTGGTGAATAATTCATGTGCTGAGTGTGGCTATGGTAGAATGACTGCATAAGCAGACATGAGACAAAACCAGAGACATTTACCACATCCTCTTCTCACTTTAAAGTGTGTATTCAGATTAAAAACAAGACTCTTAAATTAATTTCCTTAAGTGTTTGGTAATTCACAGCGTCTTGATTCAGCCTTCCGCTTCAAAGCATGGACCACATCACTGTGCCAGAGAAGACAGCAGGGGTACAAGACAAAAATGCCAGTATTTGAAGTTGAGTGGGGTGTAGAATCCTATGTAGACAGAACTCCAATGTACAATTAGCTTCTCATGAGCCCACTGATAAGGATATGCCAGGAGATTTACTTCATGCCTATGACATTATCCCATCATGGATAACAGACAGGTGAGAAAAGATACAATGTGGATATGCGAATTGCACATTTAACTCAGTATAATATTGATGTATATAATTTTAATACATCATTTATACAGCTGTTGCCCAAAATTCTTGCAGGTTAACATAGCAGAGTGAACTAATCATAATCTGGGAATTTGATTAGAATAGGCCTGTGGAAAGAAAAGGATTGTCTTTTATTTCTGCTTGGGGAACTTGATGACAAAAAACTTCTACTGGATCCAAGCTGAGATCACAGTGCTGCTCTTTAAAGCAGGTATCTGATGTCTGGTTCTGATTGAGTTTTGGCCTGATTCAGATTTTGTTCTAATTCAGGTTTTCACTTTGAAAAACTATGGAGCTCAGAAGCCATTCTCAGACTTGCATGCCTCTTGAAAGATATGATGTGGTGTGTTGCAAATAACCTCCTGCTTTCTGGAAATCACTTAGCGGAGAATTATTGAATGATTTTCTCAGTAAGATCAAGGAAAGAAAGTGCTCATAAATAATTGATTCTATTGCTTGAAAATACCCATTGAAACTGATACCATGACTGAGACCAGTTTAGTATTCAGAAAGTAAAATGTCAAATTAAATACAACTGTATTGATACACTGAGAAAATCCTTCTTGGTATGATGCCAACATCAATAATTACAAAGGGGAGACATCAGGCTAAAAGGCATGGCTGGCAGCAGTCTGGAAATATTTGTCCTTGGTGGGACCAGAGACTAAAGTAGTTTAAATTTAGATTCCAAAGAACACTAACATCTGAAGGGGAATATCATAAAACTTGCAGTTTTATTTGTCGCAAATCAGAACAAACAAAATACAATAAAACTAGCTTATACTGGCTTTAAAACACTACGGCAATGCTGCTGTATGATGAGCAAGTCAATTCAGTTCACAGCAGGTGAGGATTTATTCTTCTAAATCACAAGTGGGAAAACAGTAATATGAATTTATGAAGGCACACATTCATTTAACAGGTACTTCCTCAAGCAGTGCCAAGCAAAGCCTCAAATGCTCTCTATTCAGTGTGAGCCTTTATGTTAAGCAGACATTTAACCAGGTCTTTTCATCTGTTGGTGTTCTCAGATGCAACCCCTGTAGAGCAATTGGAGGCTCTTTGGTTTTTTTCTTGTTGGACTTATCAATGGCTACATAAACTACCACTGGTGTTCAAGCATGATACTGGTATTTTCCAAGGGACTTTCTGAGGCTTTTGTTAGGATTGCAGGTGATTCTAGCAATTGCTTCTGAATCAAAATGCTCTCTCTATGGTGGCATTATACAAAGTTACATTTGAGCATCAACTGGATCTTGATGGTGGGAGAAAAGCTTGAAGGGCACAGTTTCACATGAGATTGAGCACTGAGTGGATTTCAAGTCATAATAGTTTGTGGGGAGTTTTGAAGTGGTATCAGGCTGCTCTACTTTTGAGGAAGAAATCATGTTTCCAGTTTGCTATTTGCCAGTGTCTATGAGCAGGTGGTATATTCAAAGCAGTTCCACAGCTGACAAGATGGAGACAAGAAATTTAAATAGATATATTCTGTCTCAGTTATTGCTCATCTCTTTATGATTATCTCAAAAAGGAAGCCGGTCCTGAGTGTTGAGGGCAGATAAAAAGTCTCCAAGCAAATATTAGCTATTGAAGTCTATTGAGTGGAAAGCTGCTTGTAGTTTACCAAGTGGTCATACACTTAGGCAGTTAAGGCAGAACCTATTGCCAGTGGGTGATATAAATATTCTACGCCAGATCCTGAGAGAAATCAATAAGATCGAGGTTTGTGAAAGAAAAAACCCTTTTTGTTAGGTCATTCAGTGTTCTCCAACCTGCGATGCATGAGCCAGTGATGGATCAGAGCATAAACATGGCCTGAGCTGCCCTGAACACTCATGTCTGGCACAGGTGAGAAATACCTAGAGGAAGCTGATGTGTCAACATAGCGAAAGAAAGTTTATTGTAACTTCCTACAGCTTCTACTGTGGCAGCCTGCTCTGTTCGTAGTACAGAGAACACATTTCACAGGTAGCATGATCATCTCTGGGGCAGAGAAAATGATGTTTCTGGATGCAATGGAGATGACCTAAGTCTTTGGGACCAAGTCCAGCAGGACTGTGAGGTGCAGTGGATGATCTTTCCTAACCATTATTTTATAGTTCCACACTCAAAGTCATGCCCTTTCAAAGAATAAAATAAATAATGGTTATACTTTCAAGGAAGACTCTTCTATGCAGCGTGCTTTTCCAAATGCATTTTGTCAAGATTTTGCAAGAATATCTAGGGAAGAAATTTCTACAACTCTCCTACATCTACTCTGAGGAAAACAGCATCCAAATGGGGATTTTTGGAGGAACTGATTGCCTAGTACCTTCCTTATAAAATAGTTCTCCTTGATTTACTTCTATTTTGGGGAAGAAAGCTGTTGTTTTTTGTGAGAAAGAGAGATGCAGGGGTGGTTTTAGTTTGCGCTGTGAAATACTGTTTTCAATAGGATGTGAACTGGATGCAAATGGTCTCTCATATCTTGCTGCTTCTCTGGCAACTTACAACATACCAATTTAACAAAAAATCTTATACATAAAGCTGATGCCTACCCTAATATAATAACAAATGTTAATCTGGAAATGCTACATCTATCTCAGAGAAGTTATTGCAATGCATAGGTCTAATAACCCATGTTAGATGGCAGGTCTAACCCTCGAGTAAGAGTATGTAAATTGCACCTCCCCTGCAGACTTGGCCTGTGGACCCCTTGCTAAGCAATCTAGTCCTCTTGAAAGTTTCTTGGGATTGGAACTTTCTGAATACAAGCCATGGTGATGAAATAAGAATGCATCAAATTTCCTTTGGTCTTTCCCGTGAGTATCATATCATTGTTTTGATTAGCACTCATTTGATCTTGCCTATTTTGCCTAGTCCAACAGTTACAACAGGAGTCTGAGCCAGCATCTGAAACTCTATTGATGGCAAAAAGGATACTTTTCCAAGAGCTTTTTGGAGAGCCCTTCAAAATAGGAAAAAAGATATAGATGTGAGAAGTTTTTATGGTCTCATTGTAAATAAGCGCTCTAAAATTCCAAATGTGACAGCTTAGATAATGAAAACATGCAATATATATTAACTTTCCATTAGTTATGTTTGAATTTGCAGTACATTTTTATAATAAGTGGGTTTATGTTTTCTGAAAACTTATTGTCTAGTGACTGCAATAGCTGTTGTAACTGACAGCAATTACAAATTACTAAAATAGCTGTGTAGTCCCAGTGGAGATGCTACATGTTGAATTAAGACCTTTTTTCCTGTGCAGCTAGAATGTTCTGTAATTTTTACCTTCTATGTTGTGAAATTACTCTACAAATGCGTAACTTTTTAAGGAATTATTCAAGATTGTAATTTGATTGTGTTCTTTTCTAACCTCCCATGAAAACTTGCTCTTTTCTACCCCTCTACCCCCTTCCCTACCAATAGGACTGCAAATTCTCTTGAAACTTTCTAAATATCCATAGCATCATGCCAGGTCATATCAAGTCATTCAGGCTTTCAAGGCGTAACATAAGCCTACACAATGTGACATGCTTGCTGCATCATGTCACAAATCTTCAGAGATATTATAGTTTTTTAAAAAATGAATGTGGAAGTTACCATGGCTACAAACCCTCATTATTCTGTTCATATGAAACATTTTTAAATATTGAGTGAACCACTCTTTCATTTCCAGCAACAGCACAGTAAGAGTTTCATATGTGCTTATTGTCAAATTTTCACTGATGAAGAAACTCCCAGAATATTTCCATGGGGTTTTATCAGCTGTAATTTCTCTTTCTGGTGTAAGTATAAAATGTGAAGAAAGGGCTCTTGTTGCTATGCAAGTAGCAACTAAAAGGACTAGAAAAGAAGTGGTGCTTCACTGTTGTTGATCAGTTTGACCCCAGTTTGCACTTACTCAGTGGACCATGAAGGTCAAGTTGTGTGGGGGTTAGAAGAGTGCAGTGTCTGGTGGCAGTGCCCCATGAATGTCAGCTGTCATTCCTGCTCAATAGTTCTGAGTTTTGTAATGGTTCTTATTTTTTCCTTAGCGTTAATCACAGAGACATTAATGTGGTGTAGCTTGTGAAGAAACTCTACTCTGACCTGTGGTGAACAGCATGGCAAAGAAGCTTCACTTCCCACCGTAATACTGGTGGGGATTTGCTGGCTTTATCAGTGAAAGTGTGCTATCTCTTTCTGCAGGTTCTAAGGATGGTGCATTGCAGTTGCTATAATGAATGGAAAGAATAAAATAGTGTAAAATGTCAACTCTATGAACCTGAAGCCTATTTGCCTTCTTGCCTGTGTGTAAGGTACTTACTTAGCTGAATGTAGGATTCAGCATGCTTGTTCAAATGTGATGTTCCTCTAGTCCAGACTTCTGCTTCGAATGGTGGCCATCACTGGGTAGCCCAAATGGTAATTAAAAAACATTGGGAGAGAAGGATATGAGTTATGATTCTGCACTTGTCGTCTTCTGATACCTCACTGTATCCGATACCTAACTGATCAGGCTAGCCCTGATCTCTACTAAGGAGAGACCTTAAAGCAGGTGGTTTAGTAAAGTTGGAGGGAATTTCTTTCTGTTTCTCCTAGTATGCTGCTGTTTCCACCTCTTAATTCCTCCTCATTTCTCTTTCCTTTTACTTTTTTCAAGGCAGAGGATTTTATTTTCAGTATTCTGGTGTCCTACCCTAGCAAGTTCCAAACTCTGACACTCTTTCCAAGAAATCTTGTATGACTCTCTTCAGAGTTTGCAGGCAGACATTGGAAGTTTCAGAGCCTGGGGACGAATGTAGCCTGGGAAAATAACTTCTGCAGAAAGAAGGTAATTTTCTGGAATCACTTCACCAACGAGGGACCAGTTCACAGTATGTCACACAACACATTGCAATGCCAGACTAGCAGCATGGGTTCTTGCTCTTGGCTGCTGCATTCTGGGTGAAAAGAAGCCCTTGGGTGCTGGTTCTTTATTTCTATAGTAAAAAACTTACCCTTGAGACAGTAATTGATTCTTCCATTTTCTCTGAATGCAAAGGAAGCTTGGAAAAATGAGACATGTAGTCTCCTACCAAGTCGTGCAACATGATTGCTGTTTTCTAGTGAAGTTGTAATGTGCCCTTACATTGGCCTGAAGAAGCTTCTAAGGTGCTGTGGAGGCAGCCTCTTCTGGCAGAGAAATATGCGTCTGGAAATGATAGACAAAATGTATATAGCTCTTCCACTGGTTACAAGGCCTTCTGACTACCATGCTGGGGGAATACAAGCGAGCAGGAAAATGCCGGGAATAAGTGATATAAGGCTTACATATATTTGAGGACCAGATGTGGATAGGCAGCTGCTGGTACTTCAACTTTGCTGATCACAAGAGGCATCTGGGATAATCTTCCCAGTGTGGAATTCTGGAACACACCATGGCTTGTCTTGCTGGGTTGAAAGAAAGAACATATTTATCTGTTGCCTTCTTAATTTTTATTTGCTTTTAATTATTTAGACATATTTTTAAGTATTGTAATATTGAAAAATTGATTTTAGTTTTAGTTAAAATACATCAGTTTATGCCAAGCTTTCTAAACTTGCTCTTTTAGTAATAATTTTGAATATTTTCCAACAGTAACGGACGGTAAATTTGCCAGAATTTGATCAAATGACTTAATACTCTTTGTCATGGAATCATAGAATCATAGAATAGTTAGGGTTGGAAAGGACCTTAAGATCATCTAGATCCAACCAACCCCCCTGCCATGGGCAGGGACACCTCACACTAAACCATGTCAACCATGGCTCTGTCCAACCTGGACTTGAACACCACCAGGGATGGAGCATTCCCAACTTCCCTGGGCAACCCATTCCAGTGCCTCACCACCCTTACAGTAAAGAATTTCTTC
>JAOEHY010037810.1:4271-23716 GCA_025447955.1 Psilopsiagon aurifrons
GCTGAACAACCCCAACTTTCTCATCCTACCTTCATATGGCAGCTGCTTCAGTTCCCTGATCAACCTTGTGGCCCTCCATCCCATATTCAGATGCGTAACTCTAAGCTTCCCTTTCCTGACTTCTTGTGGTTTGAAATACAAGATGATAGGGGGATAGCTGGGGTTTTAAGGAAGCTTTCTTTTTTAACTGTACATTTTAAAAAAAGAATGTTAGTATGTTATTGTAGCATTAAGGATATGAGCACTCAAAAGTCATGCATTGTTTCTGTACAATAAAGTATGCTGTGTCATAGCAGAAAACTTTTCTTCCTCCTCTTTACTCCCTGATTGACATTAGTTGTCAACTTTAGCTTAGTGGCATTCTTAAAAAAGCTACAGTACAGACAAGTATGTGAACATGCATGTACCAGCAGAAGAAGTTAAATATTCTTACTATTTTCACTGGGTACTTCTGAGTAATCTGAAGAATTATCATTGAATTGACGGATGTTGCTTGATATGCCAGCATGTGAACTCATGGGAATGTTGGGGCACTTGCTATAGAAAGGATGACTATTCTGCAGCTTGGACAGCTAGTCTAGACAGCTGGAGGCTGTAGGTCAAAAATTAGCTGTTTGTTGTTCTTCAGAAAAGACAAATGTCTTCCACTCATATTTTTCCCTTTTAATATCCAGCCATTTGATACCACAAAAAAAAGTACTATTCAGAACAGTGTCTCTGCAAACAAGAGATAAGGCAAACACCAAGCTTAGAAGCTCTAGCGATGCCGACATCTTCCAATCAGGAAGAGAGGACTAGGCCAGAGGCAAGAAAATCTGTCTCGTCTTTCCACCACATGACATTCAGAGAAATAAATGAATCTGGACATTTTAATGTCATCAGGATTTTAGGTTTTGAGCATTTGATTCAGGATGTGCTCTCAAGGAATGAAAAAAACTGAATAGCTCCACAAGATGAAGCTTCTTTCCAACCCTATTTTATGATTCTATGACTCACACAAATAAACGTGCTAGTAATCAATACATCCTTGTGCTTAGAATGGACTTGAAGAGAAAGCAGCAATTGCAGTCATTATTGCAAAAAAAATGTGGTCATTTAAAGCAAGAGGTGGGATTTTGATGAAATTCGTTTGTTGACTTACTTGAATTTGATCCCAACTAAGCTGTCTGAAGTATGGACTCTGAAGAATGGTGCAGGGTTGCTCATTCTAACAAGGATTTTGGCATTACAATGAGTTCTTAATGTTCAGCGTCTAGGACTCCCTGGAATTTGTAAATAAACGTGCATTGCCCTCCAAAAATTTCAAATCCTTGGTTACCTTGGTCTAGATAACAAAAATCTTATCTACAGTGTTTCCCACTCATGTGTGCACACACATGTACTACAGAAGTCTTCTCATTTTGTGGCTGTAGGGTGAAGGTCACTTGAATTTTCTTTTAATTGGAGATGAAACTTGAAGTTATTAGTGTGGTTAAATTTATCAGTCAGTCCTGCTCCAAGTGGAGTCTGAGGGCTGCCTGCTTTTCTGTTCCCTGGAACTGGATTTGACTCTCAGGTGCTTGTACTCCACACCTTGCCTATGGACCTCCTTATGTGGGTACAAAAGGGCCCTTGCCACCAGGAGCGGAGTTTAATTTTGGTTGACTGGGTTTAATCTTGACACTGTGGGATCGCAGAGCACAAGAAATTAGATCACTCATATACCAGAGCAGATTCTGTGCTTTGCTTTGCAGTGTGTCTACAGATACCTGACTACCTGACATTGCTCAAAGTTTGTCCTGACCTGAGAAGACAGGTAGCTTAGCTAGTGATCTCATTTGCATAGGCTAGAGGAAGCCACATCCACTTTGATTTTTGTAATTACTTACTTTTTTTGATAGTAAAGCAAAATCATAGAGTACATGCCTATGGGGAATACATGGAAGCAAGCATGCAGCATTCACATGCATGAGAGAGTGGGACCACTGTTAAAAATATGAAAAACCTACATCGGAATAAAAATGGAAGGTTTACCTAGAAAACCTCTGAACACCAAGATTCTGCTGCAGAGCAGTCAGGCAGGTAAGATGTAGAGTTCAGAGAATCTGATTAGGAGGCTTCCATCTTTTGCATGCTTTGAAAGATTGCAGGGCAGAAGGTGCAGAGGGGGGGTCTATATAGGTGAGTTTTGTAATGAAACTCAGAGACTTTAGATTGGCCTCCACATGGGATTTATTTTTATAAATGCTGTAAGCAATTCCCATCTCTCATCACAGAGGATGCTAATGAAATCAGAGCTGCAGGTTCTGGAGGTGTTACCTTGGGACTACAGGACTCCACATCCAGTTTCCTTACTCAAAATGGGCCTGGGATTTGTGATAAGCAATGATAGTGACAATGGCATTTGTTGCTGGCTTTCAATAGATTTCAATAGATCAATAGATTTCTCCCCTGGCTTAAATCCTTGGGCTGCAGGCAAAGGTAGCAAGGCAGCATTTTTGCTGTGTACCATCTTAGCTCTACATTCTAGGCTCTCCCACAGAAAACATGCTTAATTACGTATTTCATCCAAATGACCAGAAAGCACAATAAGGAAAGCACAGGAATAAAGAAAAGCGCAGCCATACGCCATTGACCTTTAGTGGTTGTGACAGAACCCACCATAGCTCACATCACTGCCTGAAGGGTGGATTCTGCGGCCACGAGAAAACTAGCCTCTGTCTTCTATATAGATACAGTATAAACCTGTAACTATTCCTGTCACCTTTCTGGAGATGCACAGCCAACTGCTCCCACCATTTGCGTCCAGCCCAAAATGTTATGCCAAATGCCAGTCAATGGTAAAGTCAAGTGATATTGTTGAACAACTACAAGAAGCCCATTGTCGCCTTGGCCACTTCCCCTGCAGCAACTGAGCAGGCTCTTAAATGCCTAGGAATCATTAGCAGAATGAACCCAGGCAGGACAGCTTTGCAGCAGGCGGTGCCACCTGTGATTGCCTAATCCTATCCCAAGAAGACAGCCACCACCCAGTTGTAGAGGCGGTCGTGCACTGCGTGCCGGTGAGTCAGAGCCATGAACAAGCAAGTTGAAGCCCTGGCTCAAAGCAGAGAGTTTACATGCTGGAGTGCTGCCTCTCTTGACAGTTGTAGTAATGTCAGGGCAAAACAGATGCAAAGATCCCATCCTGTTAGTTCTCTTTTTGGGGAATACAGTTGAGATGCTTGCTGGCAGGCTGGTTAGCTAGTGAGTAGCCGAAGTTTGTATAGATGTGATATGCTCAGTTGTGCACACTCCCTACTGAGTCATCATCAGCAAAGACTCCATTCCAGCTTCCAGACATAGGCTGAGCTTCAAAGGAGGTTTTCTTTGAGAAAATTCACAGTGCAAACCATCTAGAAAACAGCAGCGCCAGACAGAAGTACTTTCGAGAGGAAGCACTTTTTAGCAGCCTTACCTGTGTGTTTATCGAGTTCAAACCAACTCTTTAATAGCTTCCTGAGTTGTGACCTGAACACTAAAAATGCATAGTAAGGCCCAAATGCCAAATGGCTTGGGCAGTACTACACTCTTTGAGTGAATTAAATGATTAGGAATTGATGGAAAATGTGTTCTGATTTAGCAGTTGCTAAGAGCTAGTAGGAGTCTAGACATCAGCATCTCAAATAATGAGGCTTTTAAATGGTGCTACAGATTCCCCTAGTAGTGGTAGGTACATTGATTCATTAAGGCCAAAGTGAGAAAAGGTGTAGTTTTAAGTAACTGGAAACAACTTTATAGATACATTTGAAAAGCACAGTAAAAGAGTCCCTCTGGAGGAACTGAACAAAGGGTTCCCCATACTGGATGTTAGCATTTGTTCCTCTATTCAGGGAGGTCTGTGTACAACTTCTGAAGGCTCAACAAAAGATAACTGAGAAAAGCAAGCTATTCTCATTACTTCAATTTGCTGGAGTCTCCACTTCTACTGGGAAAAACTTAGATAAGCTTTCAAAAACAACTACTCTCATCCAGGAGAAAACAGAAGACTTTAGTGGGTGAGAAAGAGCTTTTCCATCCTGCCAAGTTTTTTCAAGCTTCCACAAATTTCCCTCATTCATGTTGAGCTGAAACTGAGACCTTTTGAAATGTTGCATGTCAAAAAAGAAAGCCAGACCCCAGAATAATCAACAGGTCTGAAATTAAGGCTGTCAGCTGGGACATGGGAGGCCCAATTCAGCTCCCCATGTTCCCACCCCACTTGGGAGTCTAGGTTCCCCAGTAGTTCTTGGCTGACAACCTAGCGAGGAGCTTGGTTTTTCAAAGCAATGAATGCTCCCTCAGAGCTGGCCTCTAGGTTCCCAGCTCCTCTGCAAGTTGCCAAAAAACTTCGGGATTTTAGGGCATTGGCTCTGCAAATGGAGCTGCAAGGAGATGGTAGTCTTTACACGCAATTGTCCTTAAGAAATGTGGTTATAAATGAAGTCGGCTCTTAGACCTGCAACCATCCGTGGTTCCTGGAGTAGAGAAGGGTGTAATGTATAAGAAAGAAAAGTCAGCAAAATGTTCTGATCACTTGGAAACCATATCTGTCTTTAACACATAGCAGGTTTGAAAGGACTGTTTTTTCAGTGGCTTTATTGCTTGCCTTTCACTTCATGGTAGAAAATAGAAGAGAGTACAAGGGAAATAGTAGGGCCTGAGTTTATGTGACAGTGAGAAAAGAAAAAAAGCATGCAGCTCATTTGTTTAATGGGATTTCAGCACGAAAAGTGAACATCTAAGTCAGATGTATGCATTTTACTCTGTACTGGGATATGCACCTGCAAAAACAATTCTCAGGGATGCAGATGTCAGGGATGGAGGTATGGTATATTGTTTCCTAATGGTTTGGCACATCTTCACTTCAAGGCCACTACCTACGCCTTTAATCATTGTGAATGAAAGCATCAGCATTCACCAGGGCCACGTAGGCTCAGAAGGAGGATAGAGGAAATCCTTTGATATTCAAATTATTCAAGAATAAATAAGTAAATTTTGTTAAATTAATGATGATTTATGAATAGAAATGATACTTGTTAGCTTCTCTGGAGGCCTGTGGTAGCAGTAAAACCGGTATCACAAAAGGATAAAAAGTAAAAAGTCCCAGCTAGCTCCTCCAAGACATTACAAGGTTGAAAGGGGCCATTAACATGGACTGCAAGTACAGATCATGATGCCAAGCATTGTCATAATGAAACCAGCAAATACACAGAGAATTTGCTTAACAAATAACTATGCAAAGTGAGTTGCTTTATTTGGGATTTTGTTCCTTGCTAATTCTCCCCCCACTGCCCTGCCTGCCCTCTGATCACCACTGTGGTGATTCAGTTGGCTTGGGTAGGCTGTGCTGCCATCAGCCCTCCCTTGAGTCTTGGAGGCCAGGCCAGGCTGTCCACTGGTGTGAGCCATGATGGTGCTGCAGTATGGGAAACCTTAGACAGCTCTGGAATAGCCGCTTTCCATTTTCCTCCCTCTGACCTGATGAGGCATCAAAGCCTCAGCCTCAGCCACTCCAGAGCCACATCATTTAAAGACATTCTGTGTGGCTTTCAGAAACACAGACCACCTTTCCCAGACCATGACCAGTATTCCCTGGCTGGTCATGGCTCCTCAGTCAGGCAGAATTCCCAGGGAGCTAGGCACCCATCAGTGAGTTCAATGGAAGTTCATCCCATTTGAATTTTCCCCTATTCCATGTCCTGTCAATGAATTCAGGCTTCATTTAGTCCTAATCCATCCCAGTTGCATGCAGGGCTTTTATGTTTCAGTATCTGGGTTTCAACATTGCCACATGACTTTTCCATTAAGGAGTCAGGGAGAAAGTCCAGCTTGTCTGCTGGGAAGGCTTGGCCTTTTGCTGTCTGCTCCCTGGCAGAGCGGGGCATGCCGTGGCTTGCCTTCTTTGGAAACCCCAGCCCTCCTCAGGCTCAGTGGGGTGAAATAAGGACAGTTTGCTTTATCTTTAAATTTCCTTGTTTTCTTGGGTACCAGCCAGACCCTTTGTTTTTTAAATATAGTTGTTTGTGGTTTAATTTCCTTTGGGTTTATGTGTTGGGTTTTTTTTTAGTATTATTTTACCAGCAAAAACTCAGCTTCTCACTGGAATAGTATAAGAGGGACAAGATGCAATGGAAAAGCTCCATGAAACTAAATGGGTTTCCCATGGACAGAACAACTGTGAAATTCCTGTGTGACACCACTATAGGATAACCTGCCCTTAATGGTATTGGTGGTCTAACTTGTACAAGCAAGAGCCAGAGGAAACGGGCTGTCACAGTGGCTTCATCTCACTTATTCTGCCAGACTCTATTGAGGATCCAGAAGGGGAATCATCCTGAGGATGCAGTCCTCAGACATGTCTAGGAGTATTAATGCTTGCCTCTGATATTCTGTTAAGTCCTGATGGTGAGATCTTTCCTTGGAAAAGACCTTGCAAACAGACCATCAGAAATAAACCATGGCAATATCCAAAAGCCAACTCGGGCAGTGTTTTCCTAGGCAGCGGTGAGGAGGGTTGGCCACCTTGTCCCACCCTTGCACCTTCTTCTGCGCTGTGCCAGTACAGCTGTTCACCACACTGTGTGATGAACCAGGCTGGGGAACTGCTGAAAAAGAACCATTTCTGTTTTCTGAATTCTCTTTCACTTGCATCAGTTTCCTCTGGAGTTTCCTGTGTAGCCACAGAAACAGCTACACAGGCCCAGACTGTGGCATGCAGAAAGAAGCGCCAACAGGTGCAGGAGTGGGGGAAAAGAGCTGCTGAAGTTGGTTTGTGAAGTTTGCATGCTGAATGTCAGCTTCAGCCTCGAAAAGGATCTAGTTTTCAGATGCAGTCAGTGTCACACCAAATTAGCAGGCAAAGTCATTTTCCATTACACAAGAAAATCATCGCAAAATAACCATTTGTGCATGCAAATGTGTCAAAATGCACATCAATGGCACGACTGTACAAGTGACTTGTGTCCTGTTGAGCATAGATAGTTTTGAAAAAGGTTGAAGTGTGAGCTGCAGAAGTCAACTCTGATTATCTCAAGGGAAACCAAACATAAGGACAAGAAAAGAAAATCTCTGACAAACAAACCTCATTATAGCATTCCTCACAGTCATTCTAGTGTTTTACAAACTGATGGCCCTGCACCACAACCCGAGAGAAGGCAAAAACTCCCATGGATCTCAAAGAGAAATGTTATAGAAGTTCAGTTTACAAGAACTATGCCAGAACAGTATGAAAATCACTTTTCCCACCACTGAAATGCAGCCACCTCTAGCATGGGATCTGCCAGATTTTTAACAGCTCACATCTTGGCCCAGAGAAGACACTTCCATTCCACAGATGAGGTTACTCTGCAAATAAGACATTCTTATACAAAGAAGGAACACTATTGCCCTCTGTATTGGTGCAGATGTGAAATAGAGAGGGAGGCCAAATCCTCCAGCTATGGGAGGGGAAGTTCCTCCAGCGACACTGAGTTGCCAGCCATCACAATTATATTGCCAACAGACTTAATGGCAAGTCTCAAGGTAGTTGGTGGACTGGATTTGGGATTGGGGATGTGAGCTAGGGCACAAGGTCCTGGGGGAAATGATTGTGCAAGAATCTCTGCTTTCTTTAGAAGTAATAAGGACCTTCCTTGTCTTTATGATTGCAGAGAAAAGTCCAAAAGCTCTACAGCTTGAGTGCTCCAGAGCCAGAAGGGGCTTTTTTGTTGTGCTCCTGAAAAGTGAGCAGAAAATAACACTCCAAACCCTCACTGTTTCAGGGATGTTAATGAAAATCTGTTAAACTTTGTGTCGCAAGCTGACTAGCGTGGTTTCAGTGACCTTAAACTCCCAACTGACTTTCAATACAGAGTTTTTATTATTTCCCCTGCAATAGGTCACAGAGCCTTCATACAATCCCCTCCTATATAATGGCATATGGCCGTCACCCTGGAGTTTGGCCTTGAAAAGGTTTGCAGGTTTGTTCCCCGTGCTGAACCAAGGTGTTGCCACTGTGCAGCCCCTTTCCCACAGGCCAGCTCCTTCTAGGAAAGAAGCCAAGTTAAATTTAGAGGTGTGAAGATTTGAATCTTAGGGGGAAACTCGAGAGCAGAGAAGGGGGCCAGCCTTTGTGGATGGAACAGCATCCGGACAAAAAGACTTGCCAGGTATTGCTAGGAAAGGAAAAGCCTCAGTTTGGCAAGCATCCGGCCTCTGGATATCTGTGCCTCTTGTTAAATAAAACTGCATTTCTTCATCCAGGGCAGTAAGTTATCTTTGCTTTTTTTTCCGGTTAGTATCAGATGGGTCTATATCTCTGAGTTCTGAAGGACCCACGGTCCTCCAGGAGGCATGTTCCTATTGCCACCCTCCTGCTGACAAGTACACAGTACACAGGCTGCCTACAGCTTTATGGTTCTAGACACTGACACAGCAACTCCCCTGCTCACCCAGGGCCGATCTGTGCTCACTCAGGCTTTGCGATCTCCTCCCTGAAGGTGAGAGCAGAGAATTTCCAATTCCAGTGAATTAGGTCCCACTCCTAAGATTTCAGCAGGAAGTAGCACCCATCATTCCTTTTCTCCTTTCTTTGCTCTTCTCTTCTTCTCTCTCCTTTCTTCTTCTCTTTCCTCCTCATCTATCAGATGCTGCTGCTCTTTATACTGGAATAAAATGCCTGTGAGTTTCAGCAGGCAACGTATCATAAATTGTCTGTCCCAAGAGATAAATGGTCCACTGGACTCATCTAGTGACCAGGCTTTTTCTCAGTCCACCCTGTATTTTCTCGGTGTCTGTAGGTAGTGTTGTACATTTCCTGATAACTGCCTACAAACACATAGATGCCCTTTAGGAGCTTAACCTCAGTGCCAATAGGCTATCTAGTTAGCATAAGCACCCAGTGAATCTGCATGTTCCTCATTGGAGCAATTTAAACTGCGTGTGAACCCATGGGGCACTGAGAGTGCTTTTTTTTGTGGGAAAACACATGCTTTCAAAGTCTCCTAGCCCAGATACCTAGAAAATCCCCTGGTCACTGGGAGAGTTGCTCAGACCACTGCAAAGCCATCATCCCTGTGCAGGAACTATGCATTTTTCTTGCTGGAGGAGGGGAAAGGGGAATTGTGTGCTGAGGTCAGGATTAACCCTGACTGCTCTGCCCTGGGCTCTGCAGGATGGAGGGCTTGGCAGGTCCCCTGGGCCGTGCATGCACAGTGCTTCCCACAGCTGCTTGGGTTGCCTTCGCCTCCTGGTCCCCACAGCCCTCTCTCTAATCTGCTGGTGGATAGCCTGAGTCTGAGAAACACTCCGCTTTCAGGGAATGGGATTGTGTATTCCCCAGCACTGCTGCATCCGCGCCTCTCCATCCCAGCCAGCACTGGCAGGCAGGGCAGGGCACAGCTGCTTGCTTGTTGCCTGTGGTTCTCTTTTAAACAAACCTGCCAAGTTTAACAGAGGCACTGCCCTGAGGTAGATGTAATACCCCCATCAGATCCCTGCCATGCAGTTTGCAAAAGGAAAGGTGTATTCAGAAAAGAACAGATACTGCAGAGCTGAGATGGACAGAGGCTACTTGCAGTGACTCAATTTCTGTTCTTATGGTCTCTAAGTGCAAATATAGCCAGCGGATTGTTCTAAGGCACAAAAGCACACACAAGCAGCATAGTACATATGACTTTGCAGTGTCGTTAGCACACAGTTGATAGTATCTTTTTCTGCAGTCAGGCTCATTGATGGGGTAAATAGCTGGAACCAAGTCCCTTCTCCCACTGTTTGCTTCCCCACACCTCCCAGGTTTCTTTGTTATAAACCAAAGATTCAGATGAGTCAAGGTTAATATTTGCCCAGCACTTCCACTATATGAAGTGCCCGTATAAATCACATAAGTATGATAATTAGAAGGCAGCATGCTCTTCCCTTGTTTGAACACTATATAACTTCTCACTAGGAAGGTGGGAGAAGAAAAGTGACAGCTGGAGGTATTTCTTTATTTCCTAGGGATTTCTCCAGATTCCCTGGCTTTTTTAACCTCCCTTTTCACAAGCTACATATCTATCTCATCCCTTCACATTTTGTCCTTTTGTCTTCTCCATTCACCCTTAAATTTACCAGAAAATACTGTGTCAATTGTAAAGGTGTGGGGAAAGGTGTAAACTAGATGAGTGACTTGTTAATTGTCTCCAAGGGACTGTTGGTTGCACCCTGGGGAAAGCCATCGCTTCTTCTTAAAAAGCTGGCAAGCAGAGACCTGATTTCAGGTTTTCAGAGACCTTCTATTTCCTTTGAGAGGAGGAAATAGACAGTAGGAAACCAGAAGAGATGAGTCCTTGCTTGAATTTAATTATTGAGGAAACCATATTCCATCACTGGCATTCGGGAGGCTGTTTGGTTTTTTTTCTCATCTTTGCAACACTGACTAAGCCGCGCTTTGTGGGCAGCCTCCCTGCGTTGGATTTGTTTTCTTTTGGCAGTCCTGATCCTGCTGGCTGACTAGGGAGCCTGGGCCCCTTTATTTGTACTAAAATGGCAGAGGGGGGGAGAGGGAGGGAAGAGAATTTGCATCAATGGTAAATCGTGATAAACCCTCCCTGATTCTGCTTTCTGTTCTTGCCTTATGCACATTGTCCTGCAAAACCTTATAGGGGGTGGGAGGAACTGAACCCCAATAAAGCTGTCAGTCGATCTGGCCTTGCCAAGCCACCATCCCTAAGCCCTGCCTGCTCCCACAGGTGGCTGCTACCAGTTTTAGCTGAATCTAGGAGGTGGCCAGGCAGCCCGGGGGAGCTGGCAGAGCTGCGAGTGTTAAACACCCACTGATGTTTTTGTTGCAGGACTTGGTTGTTTCAGTCTTAACTCCTAACCCATTCATCAGAGCTCAGTGCCAGGCAGAATCAAGCCTATATTAAAAAAAGCAATGTGTTCTGCCAGCGTTTCATGGGCAGGGTATACAGATTAAAAAGAAAAAGGGAAATCCTACCGTGGGGTGAAACGCAAGGAGGGGCTGTTACCATAGCATGTAGTAACAGGTTTTTGGGGGGTTTTGATTTTTGTTTTGAACGTTTTAAAAATAGACTGAGCAAGCTGTTTATCACATGAAACAAAGCCGGACCAGGATATTTTCAGGCCACTAAACTTGTATTTCAGACAGCCAACTTGGATTGACATACTGGATGAGCTACAGCCGATTGGCATGGAGAAGTGAGCAAAATATGCATCTGTCCTGGTGCCAACTTAGGCTAGGCTGCCGTTTTGTTTGGTGTCTCGAGAGCTGGTTTTCGTAATTAAACCAGCCTTCAAACCTTTTTTACATAAAGCTGAAGAAAAGAGGAACTGAAAGGGATTCCTCTCGAGCGTATGCACACTGCTCTAGCAACTCTTGCGCTGTTTTCCTTGCAGTCTCTGAAAATGTTTCCCTTTTTTTCATAATACTTCCCTAGTAATACACACACACACCCCAGCATGCAGCGACGTGCAGCACCATGGTGGGTCAGGGGCAGAGAGGAGGCATCCCCATGAGCTGAGCCAGGGAAATGCGTCCATCAGCTCTTCCCTGGGGAGTTTCATCCCCAAAATCACAGGAGCTCCCACATCCTGCTGAGCAGCAGCAGCAGGTTGCTGTACCTGCGCACAAAACCACAGGGGGTGTTGCAACCAGACTGGCTGAATGGAGTATGAAGTGCTCCGCTCTGTCCTAGGAAAGGTCTGTGGGTTGAGACTTGGTTGTTTGGAGGATTCGGTATCAGAGCCTGTAGTACCTTTGGTTATATTTGCCTGATGGATTACAAATTTAATCCTAAACGTTATTTCTGCAACAGAGAATTCAGGTCTGGGCAGGGAAGGATTAAGCCACACTCAAAATTTTGTTGGGCAAATAAAAATATTTTAAATCAGGAACAGAAGTGTGAGAACTGCATTGTTAAACCAGGCAAATGAGAAAACTACATATATATATATATGCACACATATATATGTATAGGTGCTATAAGTGTTAAAAGCACAAGTGGAAAGACAGGGCAAGTAACTTGAGCCTGTGCCCATGGAGATGAGTGGGAGGTCGGGCAGTCCTCCCATAAGTAACCCTGAGGTGTCCCCAGACCCCTCTCCTACCTTGTAAGACCTGGAGAATGGCCAAGAGAGAGTTTTTGCCTCTTTAAAAAGTGTGCAAATCTAGTGTAATTGCACACTTTGTCATGCCATGATGTTGGTTTAAGACACAGCTGCTTAGGATTCAAGTTTTTATTTGCTGTTGTTGCTGTGGTGTTAAAAAAAGATAGCAATTATGACTGGGGCAGCAGAGAGGAGAGGGATCCCTTACTTTTGTCAATTTTATCTTCATTTTCCTTCTTTCTTATAAGAACTTGAAACTAACTTTTTAATTCCTTAGAAAAACATTTGGTTAAAATAAACGCACTTTCAGTAAAAGGCTCTAAAAAAATATCAAAGAGTGGAAACTTAGGGTGTTAACTGCACTTTGTTTTTAAAAGGAAAGTAGAAAACTCTGAATACCTTTTACACCACTAAAAACACATCAGTAAGCGGTATAATTCAGTCAAAACCATTTACAGAAAAGTTTTTCATCCCTTCTACTATTTTAGTATTGCAGATCCAGAGCTGGGTAGTTCACCATTTCAAATTACTAGAGTCCATGAAGAAAATTGTGCAGCAAAATAAAATCTCATTAAGTGCCTTTCGAAGGTGTTATTTGTATAGGAAACTTTTGTGAAAATCACTGGCTGAATTTCTCCATGGTGTTGATTTCCCAGGAATTTGGTCACGAGGAATGCAGATTGACTCACTCGGATGAAATAGAGTTAAAATCAGTTTGGAGGGTCAGCATTCACAGCAATCTGCAGAGCTACACGCTCTGCTCTGGAAGCTGGAATTTGCTTCATGCCATTTACAAAACTCCCTGCTATGTCTAACAGCAGTGACACCATGAACATGGCTTTCACACCAAGCAAGCTCACTTCCCAGCAAATCATCCGCCTTTACCTTCCTCTCATAAGGGCAGACGTTTGAAAAGGGCTTTGCCCCCTTGCTTTCATAAACTTCGCACCGCCGCTTTCTCAGCACAGTGTAATTTTCCTGCTGGCATGTTTCCACCTCGGGATTTTTTTTCATTCCCTACTCACATAGATCTCCTGCCAAACTTTGGCTCCTATCTCAACAGCTTGAGCTTCCTACCGCTGCAGCAAAATGGCAGCAGTCTTTGTGGCAGATGACAGCAACATTTGCATTTAAGAGGACGATGTTGCAGATAAGGCGGAGGAGCTTTGCAAAAATAATAACTCCTCAAATTTTTGGCAAGGCTTCAAGTGAGCATTGTCTATTGAAATCTCCTCTCTTCTGAATCGAGGTGGGCTGCAGCCTCCCTAAGGACATCGTTTCTATAGGAGCATGTCTTTTAAGTGACGGGTTTTGAACATTGGGACTGCCATTATTTAGGGTGGGTTGTGCCGGGTGGTGGCTCAGAAGCCCAGCGTGCACAAAGCAGTTGTGGGGTCAGATCCTCCTTGGTGGTTGGTTAGCTGTGCTGGGAGCACCATGCTACAGACTTCCCTTGGGCAGCTGTGCTGGGGCTTGCTCACACCCAGCTGCAGCAGTGCAGAAGCCCAAACAGCTATCTAGCATCAGCACTTCCAGCTCAGAAGGGATGAGAACTAGGACTAAGGTCAGTAGGGAGCAAACAGGAAGGCAATGGGCACCTTGCAGCAGCAATGAGTTTGCTGCAGTTAACCCACGTGTTACGGTGACCCCAGCAACTCTGCAGAGTCACGTGCAAGCACCAGTCCCATATGGTGTTTCATTAACAGCTGTGTGTTGCCAAGACAGCATTTGTTTATGTGCTGCTGGGAACTGGGGTGTTCCCCTGAATGACTTGTGGGAGGGTCAGAGGGAAGCGGTGAGGGGACAGGGAGACATAGTGGGAAATGCCTTCAGCCTTTCTGGCTGGGGGATTATCAACACTCAACTGACCACTTTGGTCATCTCAGAGAAGTAGACACAGTGCTAGCCAGTGTGAAGGGCAAATACAGACCATAAGTCATCTCAGCTTGGTTGGCAAAGCTGTGAGTGAAGAGGGAAATGGTCTTAAAGCATCATCTCGGTTAAAGCCTAAGCTGACATCAAGGAAGATTTGCCAGAACACCTGTGCTTGTTCTCCCAGAGACACTGTTTCTCACAGGCAGGAGTACCCTTAGGCAGAGAGCCCTCCTGCACAGCCCTGGCCATGGCTGACGGTTTCCCAGCCACAGCTTGACCTCCTGACTGTCTAGGAGATCTGAAGCATTTGCAGCTGGCCTTCCAAATGAAGGTTTAATGTAAAGCCAGAAGACTCCTTCCTGCTTCTGGCTTCTTTCCTTTGAATCCTCACTCAGTCTGAAACCCCAGCTCCCAGCCCAGCAGGCATGATGGCTGCGAGCAAACCCACAGGGCATTTGCCTTTGTTCCTGGCTGCTGGGTGACTCCCCTGCAGCTGTCCCTGGGACACTGCTGCTCAATCAGCCCTTTGTCCTTGGTCTGGGGACAGCAGAGCAAGCAGGGCAGGAGGTAGAATAGAGAGGAGAGAACTAAAAGAGAACCCACATATCCAGCCATCAGTGCCACGGGACAGCTGGCTTCCTTAGGTCTGCACCTCCCAGAAACACTGCTGGCATAAGCTTTGGTTAGCTCCACTGATACAGGGATAATCGTGGTTTCACCACTGTTTTCCTCATCAACTTGGCAGAAGCTAAATCAGCAAAAGCACTGCATTTTTGGTAAATTATGCATTTCTAGTCAGTGTGCTTACTATTACAGCTAGGAATGTAGACTCATCTAGTGACACAGTCAATGTGGTGGAGGCTTCAGTCATACAGTGCATGGGCTGTATGTGCATGTTCAGAGTTTTTTTTTCTGCATTTGTATATGGGATAAAAAGACGAAGTCCCATGTCTTGAGCTCCTCTGCTTCATGGTATAACAAAACAGAGATTATAATATTGGCTCTTGGATCCCTTAACAGCAAAGCCACAAATTATCCCTGCCACTGCATTTCTCGTTGCTTCAGAGGAAAACTTTTCCCTACCGAAAAATATGTGAAAATAAACCATTGTGATGTGTTTGTCTTGAGCATGGTAGAAATTAATGGACTTGTGTACTTTTAAGAATTATGTATTAGTTGGGGCTTTCTTCCACAGGAAATATGCTCATTTTTTGTGTGCATGGTGGGATGTGCAAATAGAAGCTTCTGTGCACATAATAGCTGCCTGCATTGGGCTTGCCACTAAACAGTGTGCTCACAGAAAGACCAGTTTATGCATAAAGTAGCACAGAGATAACACAGTTCACACAGTAAGGACCATTTATGTTCTCTCAGCAGTCCTTTGGCTGGCATACTTGAAAATACCAGGCGTCTCAGAATCGATAACACCTCTTGGCACTCAGAAGTCTCAAACCCAACCAAAACTCTTTTCTTTGATGATCAGTTGGACAACTCTAAACTTGTGGGAAAAGATTTTTATGTCTTGCCAGGAACAGATAGTTTTTCTTTACTGGCTGATCTCTTTGATATTGTATTGGGATATCAAGAACTTTTTTCTCTGGAGGGCTTTGAGAAAAACAGGTCTTGTTCTTGGACTCTCACAATATGTCCTGCAGGAATTAAAATAAAACTTGTTTATAATCTATTGCTTCCTGCATTGAAGAGGCTTGCAGAGTCTGCCAGAAAACACTGTACTTTGTTGCTATTGCCACTGTGGTTTTTTTTACATAGTAATTTCACCTAAGGCCAGGCAACAGAATCAATAGCCATGGTTAATGGCAAATTATTGAGAGAGTTATCTCAGGATTAACTCATTCCTGTATACAGGACTAGTTCTCATTAGTAACATTTAAGATGTGCTGGTTGTTGACAGAAAGGGTATTTTGCTGATCTGATTTTCGTTAAGTTACCACTTTTTCCTATATGCACAAAGCCCCAAAACTAGAACTACTCAATTTTAGAAATCTGAAGTAAATCAGCTGATGATAGCAGACAGCAAACTTGTTCACAGGCTCAATGGCCTGTGAACCCATCAGATGAATCAGTAATATGAAATCAACTTTGCTAGAACCAGCAACAAAGAAGCAATTTACAGCAGATCAGCGTAGATATGCCCAGAGGCTTTGAACTTAAATAAATAATAGCAGCTGTAAAATATATTTTTTAAAATTAAAAATTCCCATTTTTTTCCAACACACCAGTAGGGCCACCATATTTTTTCCCCTTTCTGTGAAGGAGTAGTCCTGGAATCGATCTTGGATGATGTGAACCATAACCCTTAAAACCTTAAGTGACTGTTCACATCTGTATGACTTCACTTCACTTGAAAGGGCTAGAAATGCAAATGAATTCATTTGGAGGATGAGCTTGATGCACAAAAATGTTGTTTACTTCATTATGTTTAGAACAGCCCATGGTTACCCCCTGCTTTGGAAAAAAAAAAAAAAAAGCAAAAGCCATATGACACCAGAAAAAAATTTCAAGACCTTTTAGCAGCTACTGAAATGAACCTGATGAACCCAACTCTTGCCACAGGCAAGGTAAACAAATTGACCCTATGACTTACACATAGCTTTGCTTTGCCTGTAAGTGGAGGATCACAAGTGGAGCATCAGGGGTTTCAACAAGAAAACTGAAGCTCTGTTTGCTCGCACAACAGTTCTCTTCAAAAGTGAAGGACAAAATAAAATGGCATAAGTAGTCAGTGCAGTCAGGGTATTTCCAGTTTAATGTCAAAGTCTGCCTAAGTCACTTTGACTTTGTCTTTACAGCAGAATTTGTCTGGGCATGGCATTCTTGAGTTTAAGCCTCCAAAGCCTTAAGTGGTGCTTAAGTTAAATTGCATGGTTGTGCCAATAACAGGGTTGCATTGGGTGATGGGTTTTTCTGTGAGGGCACATCCCACTGCCTTGAGCATTGTACTGAGATATTTTCTAAGTTATTGCGGGATACTTGCCTTTTCCCTTAATCTGTCTGCAAAAGAGTGATAAAACAGGAAGCTCTGGTGTGATGTGCCCTTACATCCAGTGAGCACCCAATTGCTCAAGCTGTTTACCTTCATCCACCTCTCCAGACAGGAGCACTGGGTATGTGATGATGGAGGTGAAGGGGAGGCTACTTCAGCCCTACCTTGTAACCTTGAGAAGGCAAGGAATGGTAGGCCTTGCTTAGCAGCTCAAGCAAGCTGAGTAATGGCAGAGCAAAGACACTTGGCATAGGTTTTACCATCTGTGGACCCCCCAGTGCTGACTTGTTATGGACCAGAACAGCATGAACAAAACAGTAGGACTGCATCAGCCTGCACCCTTGGGTTGATCAGCTGTGGCTCCAGAAGTATGGGGGGTATGCCTTAACCTTTCAGCCTCAGGACACCCCAGGGAGATGAGGGGTCAGTTCAAGAGAGGCTGCCACTGCCTATGAGAATTTGGCTATCCTAGAGTGGCCGTGGTTGGTGGCTAAGTTGTCTGGTGTTAGCAAGCTGCCTCTTCTTGTGTAGTCATGATGACCTGTGAGGCAGCTATTGCAATGGTTTATTGGCAGGGCGTGTTGCTGAATTAACAGCAGTCATAGAAAGAATGATGGTCCTGAAGTGTCCTGGAGCAGCTGACAGCACTAGTGTGTCCAACATTTGTCTTCCACCAGCTCTCAAAGTATGTGTGAAACAGAAAGGACAATACTGGTTCATTATTGCATGCCTATCCCTCACCCCAGCAGAGATCCACAAAAATTCATAATGCAAGGTTCTCTGGTAATCAGTGGGATTCCAGAATATTCTGTCATTTATTCAGTCATGCAAGAGAAGATTTATCTCTCCTCTAAACTGTAACTCTCTCCATCTGTTGCTGGTCTAACTGTCCTGATTCCTGAAGCCACACCTTGAACTAGAAGTCAGGTTTAACTGCACCCTAAAGGGAGGTGTGACCTGTACCTATGTAAATTAATGCATGTAAACCATATAAATTGCAACATGGCTATAGACAGTACATTCAACCAGCTGAAAATGTGTTCCTCCCTACTGCCTTTCCTGGGATCCATCCTGCCTTTTGTGTGTGAAGTTTATCACCACATGCTACATATCGCATCCATGGTGGCAAGGGAGGGAGAACTTCCTGTAACAAAGATCTGAATATTATGCTGTTTTGCAGATCTATTGCAGGCATCTGGCAGGTGCACTTTCCTCATCAGGGACCTATTCCAGGGAGCAGGAAAGCCTAGGTTTATTTGTTCTTTCTTCTGCTTTTCTTTTGGAGAAAAATGTGAGCAGCACAGTTCACCTGCAACTACTATTGTGAGGTTATGTGTAAAGCTTTGGTATCATCTTCTCTTCCTTCCAAGAACACAACCCTCTGTAAGAAGATGATTAATTCAGAATAAATGCCAGCATGTCCAGCCCAGATCCCACCATATGGAGAAGAAACTGAGTAGAAACCACCATGACATTACCCTGGGTGTCAACAGGGCTGTAACAGTGAAAAAGCAGAAGTGATTGCTCTCCATGCTCTCTCCCATGCCTGCAGGGTCCAGACAGATCTGGCTACTGACCCCCACTTATGTCCCCAGCTCCTATCCATAGCTTGGTGAACAATGCATGCCAGACCTCCGTATGTCAAGCTATGACCTTGTATAACTATTTTTCCACACACAAACATTCTTATTTTTCTCCTGCTTGTGTTTTTGTTGTTCTCTTCACATTGGTTTTCCATTATTAATGTCCTTTAGTTACACTGGTAATAGCTAGGTTCCTTCCCTGCAGAGGTGTTTTCCTTCTCTCCCTAGAGGGTTTGTGGCCACAGTGAGGAGGGGAGCAGAGCAGTGAGAAGTACAGCCTTCATACATCAGGAGGCTGAACAAGCTTTTCCCAAGATAAAGGCGATGCCCCTGTTGCTATTTCACGTGAAATAGATATTTTAGACTGTGATACGTAGGGGATTGCTTCATATGCTGGAGCTACCCTCAGGAATGAATATTCACATTGCATATAAAGCCCATCTAACTGCTGAGAAAAGAGGGCTTTTTAAAAAATGTGTTTCATCATACAATGTTTACATTTGCTTTACGTTATTACAGACTTACTGACTCTTTGGCAGCTGAGACCTTTTAATTGTTCTGGTTTTCTTCTTTTCCTGAAAGCTGAAGGGATCCTGTCAGATTTGGAAGGGCCAGGAATTGACCCATTGTCTCTATTTGCCAAGTCTGTGTCCCCCTTGTGTGGGACAAGTTCATAAACAAATGCCTCATTGTAGCTGTTTTAACAGGAAAAAGGAAAATAAATAAATAAATGAGAGTGGCCGGAGCCCAGCACCTGGTGATAACAAACACATGCAGCTCAGCAGAGGGGTGAGCAGCCCCCCAGAGAGAAGCCTTTGGGCAGTGATGAGTAATCTAGCCATGGCCATGCCTTGGCAGTCAGAAGCTGTGAGTCATTTTCCCCGCCTCCCCCCCCCCCC
>JAOEHY010037810.1:23738-37347 GCA_025447955.1 Psilopsiagon aurifrons
GCTTAAGAGTCCATAGGCTTTAAAAATAATAATACGTGTGGGGTTTTCCTTTTTGCCCATCTTTCTTATGTTGGACCCTTGACTATACATTCTGCTCATGTTTTCCCATTTCTCTCACCAACCTTGTGGTTCAGAGCAAAGTTACATCATTTTTTTTAACTGCAAGCTGAGGTTCTCATCTAGTCGCTTCACTCCAGGAGCTGGTGCTTAGCAAACAATAAATATCATAAGCCTGGCAAGGAGCTCTGAGAGCTTGCGCTGGTGATTGCTGCAATAACAAACTTGGATGCTTGCGCAGTGTAGAAATAGACACAGTGAGAAAATGGGCTTCAGTTTCAAGATATAAATCTTCCCCATTGTGAGAAACAGCTTCAGAGAACTGTTTGTTTTAATTAATAGTTGCAGAATGGTGAATAATTGGGATAAAATAACTGGCTCAAACCTTCACCTAAATCCTAAAAGACAAAAAGGAAAAAAAAAGCTAGCCAGACGTTATAAACTTCTTTTAAGATATAAAATGTCCAGCTTGCTTGTGGCTAAACATTTTCAAGTAGGAACTTATAGCTAGTCTACTCAAGTCAGTTTTAAAGACACGTCCTGATTGTAAATCTAGCTGTTCATTTAAGTTCCTATATATAGATTTAGGAAATCTAACTTAAGGTTTCATTTCTAAAACACATACCTTGGCTTCTTTCATAAATATAGCTTTTAATTCATATATATATATCTATACATAGTGAGAGAGATGTATGCAACTCTAAAATTCCTGGCTTCTGGCCTTCACTTGGCAGTGAAAAAAATATGCAAGGAGCTTTATGAAAAATAAATCTTTGCATTCCTCTAACACCTTTCACCTGAGCATCTCAAAGCACTTTGCATGGAGAAGGATTTATGCCATATAGGGAAATACTTTCAGACCTGCTCAGCCTTTGAGGAAACTGCAACATGAAGCAGTCCAGTGACTTGTGCCAGGTTGTTGTGCATACAATACATTTTTTTGGCCTGAACCAGGCTAGGGAGTGCTGTCCATCTCTTCTATCCCCTTTGCTGCTCTCTCCATCGCCTGCCTCCTGCTCCCACTCGCCCTGCCAAAATCTCGTGGGGACACCCTGTGGTCTGGCAATCCTGCTGTTGCCCCCCTGCACCTTCATTTCTCCAGTCATTTCTTACATCCCATCTGGCTTCACATTTTGGAAAACACAGCCATGATCCTAAGGGGGTTACAGGGTAAATAGACATGATTTGATCTGGGTGAGAGGGACGCTAAGTAGACCAGTTGTCTTGCCAACACCGCCTAATCATTTTGCTTATGTGTTTTATGTCTTTCCCTCATTCTTTATCTTTTTTGTTTATTTAGATTATAAACTTTTCAGGCTGGGGATCCTGCCTTCTTTTTCTGCCTTTACAACACCTACCACAGCGCGGCCCCGAAGCTGGTTGGAACCCTGCGCTGCTACCACAGTACAAACAATAATAAATAAAACCAGGACTGTGAAGAGATTATAATTAGAGCTGTGCAAAACTCAGCAGTTTTGGTTTGCATCGGTTCCTCCCTGCTGAGTCTACATTGTGTTTTGGATTTGTATGCAAAAAACCCAAAGCAAAACTCCCAAAGTGCCAAGTGTGGCTGGGTCTGGGCTCAAAATCGTGCACAAACCAGGGTGCTTTTAACAGTTCCTCCTTGAAATTATAAATCTGCCAAGGCTCAGTCCAGGTTTACTGAAAGGTTCTTGAACCTCTGCAGATTTTGGGGGCCAGCCAACTTGTTGGTTTCATTACAAAAGTCTCTCTCAGCTCTGCTTAACATACTAATTGCCACACCACACTGCCCTGTGGCTAGCAAGAGGATTTAATCTTCCCCGGCTGCCCATGCAGACCCAGTTATGAGTGCCACAACTGGTTTTAAAACCAGACTTCAGATTGTCGCATTTGCTGGTGGTGTCCAACTGCTGTAGGTAAATAGAACCAGTCCAGTACCAAGGCATTTGCTCTGCCTTGGGGTATAGCACTGAATCACCTTCAGCTGAGTAATCCCTCATCTTGCTCCCAGGGAGTCCCCAGGAGAGGCCATCAGGAGGGAAGCAATGATCAAGGACTGAGGGAAGGCACAGTGTTTTGGCTAGGAGCATGGATGTGCAAGCCTTTGCTGTTATCCCTTTGTGCACATGGTTTCTGCTCCCTTTGCCTCTTTTTTAAGGGCTGGGGGTAGAAGTAAAGGGCTTCAGCCCCAAAATAATGATGATGCTCATGCAGGAGTGGTAAGTGGAACAACACTTCGCACAAGAACTGGAATCAAGGAAAGAGGGAGAGTAACAGCCTCACCAGACGGGGGAAGCCCTGCACCCACAGGAGTTACACCAGTGCCACCTGGGGCTAGCAGGGTATAGGAGATCTTTTTTAATAGCTGCCTGCCGATATATGAACAGTACAAAAGTAGCTTGAAAGTGGTTCCACTCCCTGCTTGTGATGAAGAGCATCAGGCAGATAATGCAAAGCAAGGCAGCTGCTCTGGCCAGGAGAGAGGAGGTGCAGACGTCTCCCCCATCACCAGGAGAGGAGGGGAGTACAAAATGAACCTGCCCATTATAAGGCTCAGCACAGTGACAGCTATAGCCTGGTGTCCCTTCCAGAACATCCAACACAGAATCACCTAGAGGTTGGAAAAGACCTCCAAGATTGTCAAGTCCAACCATTACGCCAGGACTACCAAATCCACCACTAAACCATATCACTAAAGGCCTCATCTACACGGTTTTTGAACACTTCCAGGGATAATGATTCCACCATGTCCTGGGAAAGCCTGTTCTAATCCCTGATCACCCCTCTGATGAAGAAATTTTTCCTAATATCCAAAGGTCTCTCAGACTTCTCGATAGGCTGTGCAAGTGAGCCTGGCACCTGTGGCTCCTGTGGCTCCCCCCACTGTCTGCCTGGGGAGGACCCCATGTGCACTGGCATATGCTGTCACAAGTGATTGAACAAGAGCTGGCAGGAACTTTTGCATCAAAATGCGTCTTTCCTGGCAAAATTTGCAGGATCTACTGCAGTACAGAAAATCATATTGATTTTGATGAACAATTTAGGAACAATAAAAACAAGTGAGGATATGAATGGAGACATGAAAGTGCTTTCAAAATTAAAAGTTGTGAGGGCATGAATTTTGCAGTGATTTTGCCTTATGCAAATTAGTAGCAAATAATAAAGGGAAAAGCTTAGATTACATGGCATAGAATTTGTTTGCTTTTACCCAGATTTGGCATTGTCTGGGGGTCTGAAAGATTTTATTTTTAACCTGTTTGCAGATAGAAAATCCACTTCCCTATAACAGGAATTAAAACCTGAGCTCAGATTCCTAGAAATAAGCAGTTTTATGCTTTATACCAGAGGTGAGGGAAAGCAGAGTGAAGAACCCCAGCTTTTTTGATGTGGTGCGCAATGTGTCAGCTGCAGCACAGCATATGACCCTCTTCACTTAGGGCTTTTGCTTTTCCTCTCTGCTCTTGTGTAAGCTGCAAGCAGTAGGAATCATTTAAACACAGAGGAAGAGGCACCCATGGCTTGATGATCCAGGCTGGAGACAGCTGTCCTACGTGGGTAATCTTTGCTGTGCTGCACAGCTCTCCGGGGCTTTCTATTGAGTCCAGCCAAAGCTGAGCCATGGACCTTTATAGCACAGAGAGGGGAGGAGGGTGCAGCTAGAGAGGGTAGGGCCATGCCCTTCAGCAGCAGTAGCAGGGCTTAAGCATGCTGTTTCATCCTGGTTTCAGGGCTGGGCATACAGCGAAGGGAGCCAAGCACAGTGGTCAGGCAGGAAAACCAGAGCCTCAATGTCATGGATTCATGATGATGGTCAGTTTTGTTTCACGCTATGCTGGTGCAGAAAGACAAGAACCCAGTTGCAGCTGGGATTTTTAATATGTATTTAAACATGACAGTGAAAACTTTCTGAAGTACTAATTAGCTAAAAGATAGATAATTTATTTTCCTTCTCACTGATAAATGGAATTAAACAAGCTTGCTCTGGCAGTTAGAGGAGCACTGCAGAACAACAAATAACTCAGGCATTTTTAAATATGGCTTAGGCATAGATTATATTGAGTTAGTAGATCAAAGTCATAGTTCATGGTGACTAAAAGTAATAAAAGAGTAGATAATGCGTAAGTTTTCAGTAGTCCCAATAGGTACCTATTTTTATTAATGATTTTTCACTTACTGACCCAAAAAAAGATCTCTTTACCCCTGCGGCAGAAAGGTATGTAAAGACCTTCATGGCTTCCCAGTTCTACTTCTAGAAACCCAAAAGAGCCAGTAACCCAAAATCTTAATTAAACTGCAGCAGGAGTTTAAATTATTTTATTAAATTCTGGGACAGTGAAATCTCACCAAACCATTCTCATATTCCTACACCTCAATGTTCATGTTAATACATGTCCCTTTTTATTGCTGTGCTTTCTTCTCTGCAATGATATATGAAAAAGAAGAGACATGCAAGAGAAAAATGATTGTTTCTCCAAGCAAGATCTATAATGTTCTTCTCCCCAGCAGTATTCCCTGCAGTATAAGGCTAAAGAGCTCTAAGAGCAATAATAAGTACAACTGACTTTGTTTCCCCTTAATTAACAATGCAGTGCCTTGCAAGAGAAAACCGAAGCAGGTTTCTGCTGACTTAGCATACGCTTCATGAAGAAGAAATCTATCTGGCAATTATGGCTTTGCGTCTCCCGCCCTGTCTCTTGTTGTTTGTATAAGACACCGGTACTTCTGCCACAGGCTTCTTCATACAGCTGTCCTGTCAATGCCAGCTTTCATAGGTAATCCATCTAGCTCAGCAGAGCTCACAAAAGACACCTCCCTTTCTTTGCTTTAATTAATGCCTTTTTTGAGTCTCCCCTGGGGATGTAGCCATGCTGATTTTTCAAAACTCTCTGTTATTTTTCAAGCACAAAAGAAATGGAAAATGTCTACCACTGAGATTCTGGATTTGAAAAATCTCCTTTACTTAGTCTCTGATTCTCAGTGTTTTAAATGCACATGGGCATATCTTCAGCTACAGAACATATTATGCAATTAATTCTCTAGCTTGAGAAGGAGAAAAAGACAAATCCAGTCAAATTAATTCTCCCTGCAAACTCTTCTGACATTCTGCATCCACTTACTGTAGCTATAGGTAGTTCATGCACTGATTTATGCTGTCACACACCACTTATTGCTTAGATCCTTCCAGATGCTGAGCAATCTCAGCTCAAGTCGTAAACCATTTCTTGCTGCATAGTTGCTTTTCGTGCACAGTTTATGCCTGTGTCTTTTGCCCATCTGGGACCAAATACTGTGGCTTCATATGTCTGTCAGACAGACACCCTCAGCACTGGATCACTGCGGCTGCAGAACTGGACCACACAGTCCAGAGTACACCCATTCCCCATGACTTCTCCTAGAATTCATTAAAAGTATGTGTGTGGCAGTCAGTGCAGTTAATCAGGCCTGATGCACACAAGAGAGCTTGTAAAATACATCAAATGACAGATAAACCAGGCAGGATAAAACCAAAGGTTTCAGCAAAGCACGTTTGAATCAGTAAGAATCAAAAATTGCTACACCTTCAATCAGCACTGCCTGATAATATTTTACTTGTTTTGGGTTTCTGTGTTTTAATGCGCTAACAATTGTGTTTTGTAATCCTCATGATTTAAACGCATAGCACCTGCTTCTGTAGCTTCTTCTTCAAATTGCTTTGTGTGTATATTAAGCAAGGATTGCGGCATCCTTCAAAGGGTGTGAGAGTTTCAGTGAACTTGTTACATCAAGGTGACTCTAGAGACTTGTCCCATGCCAAGTAAAGAAATAAGGGGAGAAGTTTTCATCCACTCTTTTCAACAGTGCATAGTACAAAGGTACAGTTTTCACTTTCCAAGACCCTTATGAGTTAGCTCCTATCAAGCTTACTTCATCACTTTCATTGAAATAGGGCACACCAAAATGAGTGTCCAGGCAGTGGCTTGATGGGAGCAATGAAAGGCATGTTGTAGGCTTGATTTCCTGACATCAGCACAAATCAGCGCACAGACCAGCCTTTAGTTTTGCTACAGGGTTTGGCTATAATGGTATAATGATTCTTTCTCAGAGCTGAAAACAGAAGCCCAGACAATGCGCTCCCACTGACACCCTCTGATCCCCAGACAATCATCTTTTTGCTTCCAGGTTATTCTTTTTTTCCTAGCATGAGCACCGTGCCACACTTCCAGTTTTGCTCTGCAATGTCCATTGCAATCCCAAAGAACCAATGGTAGGAAAGACAAAGGAGCACCACCATCTTCTCTCCTGTCCTCTTTCAACAGGGACTGATATATTCTTTTCCAGTACAACTTCTTTCCTTCCTACAGCCATAATTTCAGTCCCCATTTTAGATTACTCTTACCTTTTGTAGGTCGGTCTTCTGGCTTTTACCAAGACATAAAGCTACCCAATTTCGTGTGATGTTGTGTCAGAAAGATAAGAAATGGCAGATTATTTGTTCCACATGGTTAACAAACATTATAGAATCACAGAATGCTTTGGCTTGGAAGGGACCTTTAAGCTAATCTAGTTCCAACCTCCTGCCACAGACAGAGACACCTTCCACTAGACCAGGTTGCTCAAAGCCCTGTCCAACCTGGCCTTGAACACTGCCAGGGATGGGGCAGCCACAGCTCCTCGGGGCAACCTGATATAAACCTTATAAATATTGATGAGGCTCACCCAAGAAGTGGCTTGCCCTCAGTGCAAGAAGGCTGTGCTGGGCATTACACCAGAGCATGGATTTATAAAGTCCTGCTCTTGTCCTACAAGAGCTGCCTGGAACTTTTCTAGTACCTACATGTCTTGCTATCTAGATCACCATCACTGTAATGCCTGTGCTCCTCCCAGTAATAACACTCCCTCTCTCCCTCTCTCTTTGCTTTTCTTGCCAACCTATAAGAAAAGATAGACTGATAACTTGAAGTAAAGCTTTGTGCATGTGAGTGTCAATGGAGGGCAGTTGTTTATCAATATCTGTAAAAAAGTTAAACATCTTAAAGATAAACGTGTTACCTTGTCATACACAGACCACTGGCTGTGGTAACTGAATGCTGCCTTAGGTAGATGGCAGGTCAGTAGGCCTGGGCTATGGGATTTCAGTACAAGCAAGTAATCCTTGCAACTAAGCTGAGAGGAAACAAACAAGCTGCAGCACAGTCCAAAGTATCCTTCCCATTACAACAACTGATAAAAGCCATCTAGCCATGAAACAGGTGAGGTTAGATTTTGTTCTCATGGAAGAGATTTAATAGAGCTCAATAAAGCAAAAGTGAAGGCAAAACAATGCAAGCACAAAAGGCTTAGTGCTGCAATTACTTTGTCTTGTTTCTCTCTGTCCGGTACTGTTTAGAGATTTAAAAACTAAATTAATCAGCATCTTGGAACATGAGTTCCAAGGTTGCTTTATTGTGAAATTAAGGCATGACTCACAGTAGCTGCATATCCACCTCTGAGGCTGGACCAGCTTTGTTATTCTTGCATGTTGTTTTTTTCCATGCTGGTTTTGCAGCAGGACTTGTAGCCACACAATGTAATGAGCTGAGAAATGGCAGTGCGTCATCCAGGGTGTGCCTGAAAAATGATGTCGCAAAAAGAGATGGCAAGATTGCAGGAAGGATCTGAGCAAGATTTGGAGGAGAAGGGTGAAGAATGAAATGTCCTGCAACAACAAAAATAACCATTTATGTACGTAAATTAAGAGAAAAAGGGTTCTACAAAGTCTCATTTACCTACAGGGGAAAATCAAGGCGAAAAAAATATTCCAAAGCACTGGCTGCAAACCGACACACAGGTGCATGTGGAAATAGCCCAAATGATACAAACTCCCATGCTAGTTACAACACAGCCCAGTGCTGCTGCATAACGGCGGCTGTGGACAGTTAGAGTTGTAATTAAACACTCAAGTAGTGGCACCACTTGAATTTCTTCAACATACATCTGGGAGCAGTAGAAATTACGCTGCCTGGTTTCCTGTGGCTCTATATTTTGTGGTTGATTATCCGAGGCTAATAAGGGGCAAGAACTGAATAAAGCTTTTCCTGTGGTCAGGGCATCCTGTGTGGATTCTCCGGGGTCTAATAATACAATTCACCTTCCTCTTCTGCCCTTCCTTCAATGAGGCACTAATCTGGATGTCTGTTTCTGCATGAGTGCCGGACTCTCAGAAATCTGTGAGGACTTTGCCTCCTCGGCAAATGTGTCTGAAACTGGACAGCTTACTTCAAAGCTTCTGTGGGAAAATATAAACAGATACATCACAGCTAAACCTCATAAGCTTAAGAATTCATTTTTTAAAATATAAAATTTTATATTTTATATACACCTTCCCTGAAACAGTAACACTGATAACATAACCTGTGTGCTGACCAGGCCTGCTTTAGAAACCCTTTTGAGTGTTGCTTAGCAGTTAAGCAAATGGCATCTCTCTTACACCAGAAGTAGCAATCACAGGCGCAGGTCTTACTGCAGAGCTTCATCTGTGCAACATAGGAAATATAAAAATATAATGCTCACCAAAAGGGTACCAACAGGAAATACCCCAGGAACAAAGTGCAGAGGGATAGACCTTTGTGTTTTCATTTAAACAGGAAAGGTAGATGGAAAACAAAATAAATGAACCTATACTTAAAATAAATATTACTATATTCTAGGCCACCAAAGGTTGTAACACCTGACCTAAGAATGGGTGGAGATGTTTGGGATAAAGGAAAGGAGGCCTGGAAAATTGTGGACTTTTCTAGATAAGTTTCATGGAATTAAAACAAACAACCGATATCTGCTAAGGGGTACATGGAATAGGTCAAACAAGACAGCCTGGTGGTTTATGTATTTTTTGGTGTTCATGGAGAACTGGGTCTGACAGAACAACAAGCTGTCATGGAGGTGGGCTTTGTGTAGCTTCTACTCACATACCTGTTTACCTGACTTTTGAGGTTAGTGGCAAAATCTCCCACTGACTGAAGATGGTCTTTCTATGCTGTTTGCATCCTCAGCAGAATGAAGAAGATGCTGCACAGTTCAGAGTTGGGGCAGGGAGTGCTGGCAGTTGGCTATGCGACATTGGCACACCACAATGAGATGTTTCCCTGTGTATGGCAACCTTTCTTTGGGATACAGCATTGCTTTAGGATTGAGGCCAATTCCAAATCTATTACAGCTCATCCCCAAAACAACCAGTTAATGGGAGCTTGTTCATCAAATCCCTCTTGCTGCTGTTGTTGTTCTTGTTGCTTTAAGAGGAGTTACAAGCTGCTAGTTCTCTGCTACAAACGCCAAAGTAATTTCATGCAGGATAACATGGTTGTTGCCAATTATCATTCCTTAGAGACTTGAAAAATGGTGGTATAGGTGTATTTCTGTGCATGTCTGTGTATGAGTACTTTAGAAGACTCCAAAAGCTTATCCTAAAGGTATAGTCTTACAAACTGTTGACCATTCTGGCTCCAGCCCAACAAAGCACTTAAATATTTGGTGAACTCAGCAAGACTCTTCACATGCTTCAAGCTAACACATCCATAAGCACTTTGCTGGACCAGGTTCACAGAGGCTGAACTAGAGCTGCACCTTGCACAAGAGAGATTTCCCCAAGCTAGTCGTGGTCTCTGTAGTGGTGTGGCAAACAGGCTACATCAACATTAGCATAGTCTGGCCATGCTAAAAAGGAGGAAAAGAACCTGTTTTAGTGGCTTCAGCATTTCACCTCAGTGAAATTTCTCTAACAGCGGATAAGCATGGTGAGAGGCAGGCAGTTTTGCATGCAGTGCTGTGGAGAAAAGATTTCCCTTCCCAGAATCAGCAGTCTCTGGACAGCAATAAATCCACACAGGAACATGCTAGAAAATAAAGCAATTCCTAAAATCAACAATTCAGACTTCAAACTGTATGATAGGCAATTAGTATGTTTGAATAATTGGGTGCAACTGTCGGCAGAGAGAAGCTACAAGACCAGATGTGCAAATAAAGCTAAACTTAGGCTTTACAGAATCTAATCAAATCAGTCCACCATCTGGTATGAGAAGAAAAATTGTGTGACAGACCTGGTCAACATGAGAAAATAGCATGAATTTCTGGATAATGAGCTTAAGCTAAATCAATATGCTACACAAGTCAGAAATGGAAGCATCCATAAAATGGATTGCACTGGTTCAACTAAATCACATCTGATTTTACTAAATTAATACCATTTTCTCCTATGAACTAGACCTTAGGTGACCTATCACAAAAAACAAGCTGGGGATATTGAGAAAAAAGTATATGAAAGTATCTCAGGGCAAACAAAGGTTCACAGACTTTTCTCTCCACACAAAATAAATCCTACGCATCATAGAATCACAGAATCATAGAATAGTTAGGGTTCGAAAGGACCTTAAGATCATCTAGTTCCACCCCCCCTGCCATGGGCAGGAACACCTCCCACTAAACCATACCACCCAAGGCTATGTCCAACCTGGCCTTGGACAGAAAATGGTTTTCCAAGCGGCTGGTGTTAGAGCCCTCAAATCAAGTTTCTAAGTAAAAGCTGCAGCGAGTGGATCCTTCTTCATTTTAGCTACCTTAGGAGACAGGAGCTGCAGCAAGGGCTGGAATCAAAGGAAATGGTAGAGTCTTGGCAGGGGACATGTCAACATGATGGAAAGCCTTTGATCCCAGAATTGGGCTGTTACTAGAGAAGGGGTGTTCAGTGGGCTGAACTGAAGAATTTAGTGGTTTGGAAACCCTGCTCTGGGGTGTTTTGTTTGCATGATCATGGCAGCTCTGGCCCCAGATGTGGTTGACTTCGCGGTGCCAGATGGGAAACCTTACTGAACACCTTGCAGAAGAGACTTCTGGTAATGACCTTGGTCACCTCCTGTGGCCCACTGTGGTTTGGTGGCTCTTGGTCATCTGCGCTTAGGTTTGCAGTTTGTTGTGGGATGAGGGCTGCATGTTGAGGAAAGGAAGCCTGAATGTCTTGTGGAGCTTCCAGAACCAAAGTACCCATCATACAGCAGCTCCGATAGCTGAGGATGGGGCTCAACAATGCAATGTCTCTTCCACTCCCCCACCCTTGCCATGACACCTTGGGCGCAACTTCATGGTTTTCCCCACGTGAGTGATGCAAAGAGGAAGTCAAAGTCAATCCAGCTTAACCAAAAGCAGAACTTGCTGTTGCTCCATGATTGGTAACACAAATTGGGCTGTCTTCTCCCCCTCCTCCATTTCGTGCTGCATCCCCGGTATCAGCAGCCCAGACATGTTGCAGACAACTGTATGAAGGCTGTACAGCTCAGCTATTTTGATCAGTTCATGTAGGACTGCTGCAGGCAGGCAGAGAGCAGAGCCTTTAGGAGGTGACAGCAACTTGGTATGATTTACAGGGTTTAGCTTTTGATACAAAGCTCCACTCACTTAGCAACATATGAGCGTGTTTGTGGGTTTACAGATTTACTTCAGTGCTCCAGCAGACCATCTTCCCCTTCTGCTACTCCTCTGGAAATAGTTCACCTCAGTGTGTTGTGCATACAATTGATACTGGCTTTCCCAGACTCCAGATATCATATCAAAAAGATAGGCAAAACCTGCGAGGAAGGATTTTTTCTGGCTTAAAGTGAGAGGATTTGGGGAAGACCATGTAGCTACTCCAACTGGGTTTTCCACACATGCGTTTTGTTTATGGTGTACATGTGCAAAACATGTCAGGGAAAAAGCTGCTGGGGGAGTTAGGAATCTGTCCAGCATGTGGTGGCAAATCCCCAGCACAGAATCACAGAACCATAAAATCATATAGGTTAGAAAAGACCTTTATGATCATCAAGTCCAACCCTTAAACCCAGCACTATCAAGTCCAGCACTAAACCACATTCCTAAACACCACATCTATACCTCTTTGGTCATTTGTCAATGTATTAGTGTCAGTCTCCTCAAAGAAAAAAGTATATCCCAATCTAAATATTTGCCTTAGGTAGGTCACCTCAACTAGTGTTAAAGGGAATTTCTACAGTTTTAAAAATGGGGGGTAAGGGGAATGGCTTTAATGGATTTAAATGACCTTAAATCATGTTTCCAAAACAGTTGTTTCTTCCTCAAAATGAAACCTTGTGACACTGGCAAAATGGTATTATTCTTCCCCAACTGTAATGAATTCCTAAACGCACAAGGTAAATATATTTCTGATAATCAAAATCCAGACCTCTAAAATAGCTCTCGTCCTCCAGGCTGCTGCCTTTCCTGGGGTCCCCTTCTCCACAAGCCATTTCTACAGCAGGAGCCCACCGAGGTAAAAAGAGGTATTTAGAGACACCAGTTTTCAGAAACAGAGGCTCAAAAGCAACCTCAACCAGTGCATAGCTATTGAAAGCCAATCTGGTGCTCAAGGTGAAGAGCAGGGACACCCTGCGTCCTGCAGGTTAGGTGACCCAGTTCATGGCTTGCTGTAATTCACTGGAGTTGGTTGCAAGACATGTTCTTTGTCTAACAGTCCTGCATGTGACCATGGAGCCCAGCCCCCTTTCACAGGGAGATGTTAAAATGAATGCACATTTCAACAGTCCTTCAGCTCACCTCATGGCCCCAATAACAACAGCATAACATTTTAAACTGCCTTTGCAAGTCCCCTTTCTACAGGGCAGTTGAAAGGATATAAAGGCATTTTAACAATTTTATAGCTCTTCTCCGGAGAGCCTTTGTGATGAGGGAGAACAGACGTTTTGTTGCCGTTTGCCCGTGGACAGCTGCCAAACTCACCTGTCTCCACCGAGGGCCATATCGCATCTCTCTGGAAACTCTGCGGCCAGCCCTGGATGGCTTCTCACTTTACTCAGCTGAAAAACATGCTGCACAATTTAACCCTTTGCCCGCATGCTTGCCTGGATGTGTTACTCAAAACTGGCAGCTCAGGGAAAGTAGTAGCTGCTAGGTGGTTTTGGAGAAAAACAAAACCAGGGCTCTGAATACCCTTCACCCATGTGAAAAACCTTCTAGCCCTGCAAGTTATCCTATGGGCTTCAGTCAAGCCACAGCTCTCCTTTTGTCACTCCTTAATCACAGTTAACCAGCCTCCTAATCTGACCCCTTTTTACTAGGCTCCAATCTGACAAGGTACATAAGAATTTGTCTTTCTAACTAAAGTTTTGCCAGTCTGGTTACGTGTTCAAAGTAAGACATATTTTAAAGCATCTAAAGTCAGAAAGTGGTAGCTTAAGCTCTGTATAAAATACAAAGCTAAGGTTAGAAGAGATCTGCCACTGACCACATCTTCTGATGGGTTGCTTAATTTTGCGGGGTCCTGCTTCTAATCTCACAAATGATTATTAAAATCCTTCCCATGTATATGGTTGGCACAGAAGAACTAAGCAGCTTCATTTGTTAAGATTCAGGAAATATTTGCAGATCCTCATGTGGAAGGTGTGACTGAAGTGCAGTGCAATGTACTCCCTTGTGTATGAATTTGTCATTTTCCCTCCCTACAAATGAATATTTACATTCTCCACCTTCTTTTTCTCCTGGAAAAAAAAAAAAAAAAAAAAAAAAAAAACATAAAATTATTCCCTGTCACATTCTTTCACTGAGTTGGCAA